>PVIW01010287.1:0-45328 GCA_004026585.1 Noctilio leporinus
ACAAAACTAACAACAACCAACACAGAACCAAGTATATGAATACAAGGAATAGGCCTTCAGTGGTCAGGGGAATGGGGTAGGGGGGAGGGAGAGGTAGAGGCAAAGATGGGGAGCAGCTTAGACAAGAACCTAGTATAAAGGAACCATGGACATGGACAACAGGTGGGATTGACTTTGGGGGGAATGGGTGGGTGGGTGGAGGGACAGAGGGGAGCAAAAAGGGGATGGATGTAATACAACAACAATAAAATTTAAAAAAAAACAAAAAAAAAGAAGTACAAATATGTAGTTACAGAATAGCTATGGCAATGTAAAGTACTATAAAGGAAATAGAGTAGCCAAAGGACTTATACGCATGACCCACGGACATAAACAATAATGGGGGGATTGCCTGAGGGAGTTGAGGGATGCTGGGTGGAAGGGGACAAAAGGGGAAAAATCATGACAACTGTAATAGCATAATCAATAAAATATAATATTAAAAAAAAAGACTTTTTTTTTAGGAAAAAAGTCTAGGAAACCTCACCTAATCAAAGTCTAAGTTGGTAATAACAACCTCTTTCATCATGGTTCTGAGCAGTTATTTAGTCAGTTCCAGCTTAAAGACATGGTGACATTATACTAAGTGAAAGAAGTTAGACACAAAGGCCACAGGTTGTATGATTTTATTTTATGGTGTCCCAAATAAGCAAATCCATGGAAACAGAAAATAGTTTAGAGATTGCTAGGGGAACGGGCCAATGGGAAGTAAATGCCAACAGTTACAAGATTTCTTTTGGGAGCTCCACCCCAAAATGTTTTTGTATAAGACAATGGTGCTGGTCATACCACAATGAATAATCTAAAATCCACTGACTCATATGGTTTTAAAGAGAGAATTTTATGGTATGTGAATTATATGGTGGTTTTTTAAAACAAAAGATTAAATAAAGAAGCTGCATTCCCAGGGCTCCCCCTTTCGATCAGCACTTCAGCTGTACCTACGTTTAGTTATTCCAATAAAGATGATTCCCGAATAAAGATGATTCTGGTCTATCAAGCTAGGACCCTTCAACAGAAACATGTTTTCCATCTATTGACCTACCCGATGTCTGCTCCACCACAAGTCAAGGAACAAATCGCACCAGGCAGCTTGTTGTCCTCCAGAACCTTGGCTATTATTCTAGAAAGGAAAAACAAGTACTACTAAGTAAGGGAATAATTTCATTTCTTAGGGTTTTTGAAAAACTAGGAATAAAGTCCAACCACCTAACTTTCCTGTTTCAACTCTCCTTCCCTCCCCTCAAACATCCAGGCCTGGGCATCTCTTTACAAAAGAGACAAGAAGTTTCAAACACTTAAAAGTTTCCCTAGGAGAATCTAAAAAAGACATTTTTGAAAAAATGATGCCAAATAAATACAAGACAGAGGCATTATTGGGCAGGTAGTTCAAGTGATCGTTGTTTTCATGTATTTTCTGCCAAACTATGAAGACGTATCTGATTCAAGATGGTTAATTGATGACAGGGCATTTTCTTTTTCTTTTGGTCTCACTAAAAACCCATTAAAATGATGGCAATGAAATAAAATAAGAGGGAAATGACGGCCAGAGACCTTGCTGGCGGTGAGTTGGAGGGGGTGATGATAAGGAATAAAACCTAGAAAGATGAAGAAATAAAATGGCATCTGCATCAGCACATCTCTGCAAAGCAGAGCCAACTAGAGAAGTGGTTACGGAAGTGAAAGAGGTCCCCAAAACCCAGAGTAGGTCCTGAGGAGATACAGCAGAGGAAGCTGGACCTGCCTGCAAAATTGTAAAGAAATTCAGGACTGGTGTCCACTGGCTTCACATTAAACCTTTTATAGTCACCCCCCAGGTTAAAGCATTGCAGACAAGGCCAGCTCTTTCTTAAGTCTCCTACAATTTATATTGTTAGTTAAAATGATTAATACATTTCAATGCTGATTAAATGTTATTTCAAGTTATCAAAATGACTCTAATAATTGTTTTCTCTGAAAGAGTGTTTTTCATTTTGAGCTTCCTGAGGATCATGGTCCTAAATAGAGCAAAGATTCTTTACATCAATCATCCCAATTTGCTGGCTACTTTCCAGTTGGTTTAATTTAAATCTCAAAACAAAAATCCACCAGCCAGGACACATAACCAGGTTGCAAGCCCGGCCTCCAGCCAGGACTGTAGCTGGAGGCAGGTGAAAGGCAACCATACTCTGATGTTTCTCTCCCTCTCTGCCTCACTCCCTTCCCTTCTCTGGAAATAATAAATAAAATCTTTAAAAAAAAATTTTTTTTTAATCCAAATCCTATACCCACTTCCATAAAGGAAGATACCATTGTAAATGTAAGTAAATACTCCAATTGTCCCACCCCCAAAAAATGTTCTTTATAGACAAGAACAATGATTTCACTCACATGTATAACGTAAAACGGAAAGCAACAAATAACAAACTTATAGATACAAACAGAAGGGTGGTTACCACAGAGGAAAGGATCGGGAGAGGATGAAGAGGGTAAAAGGGGTCCAATTTATGGTGATGAAGGGAGACTAGATTTTGGGTAGTGAACACATAATGCAATATACAGATGATGTATTACAGAATTGTACGAGAGGACCACTCGTGATTATCTATTCTTCCTAATAAATACACTGCACTGGAGGGGAAAAAAAAGAAAGTTATATAATGTCATTAATCAATGTCACTCCAATAAACTTAATTAAGAAATGTCCTTTATAGTGGTTTTCCTTTTTGCATCCAAACAAGGATCACACACTACAGCTGTCATATCTGAGACCTGGTTATCAGGTTGTACAATTCTAATTCTTTCCTGGGACTTTGCTTTGCGGCCCTGAGTCAGGATTACCAAAACCCTTACCCCTAACGCATGAGCATCTAATCTTAGGTTAGGTTAACTCTCTAGTTTTGTTCCCCAGGTTGCCTGATAAATGTCAAGAGGGTCAACAATGCTACATATGTGGATAACATAGCTTATGGTAAAAATGATCCAACTGGCCAACCACAGCTGGACTAGGGTAAGTACCAGAGAACGATAAACAGGAAACTCCTACTTCCTGGCCTTCCCCAAGTGCCGCAGCTCTTGCCACTGCATTCTCTGCCGATGGAACTGGCTCCTGCAGGGCACTAGGCTATTCAGTCCTTAGAGTCCAATCCTGTCCATATAGAGCTCATCTTTTTACACCCGTGCAAACTGCTACAAAGACACCGATTAAAAGAAATACCGAATGCTATCCTCCTGGCAAACTAGTACATATGCGGCCTGTGTTCATCTTGAATGAATCTGAACTCCTGTTGGGTATGGCTGCACCCTTGCTTAATAATGGCAAAACTTAGCATCATTTGACTTGTTGTCTTTCACTACAAAGTACCAGCCATGTTTTTATATGAACATTTCAAATGCTTCAAAATGTTCAAAGTAAATAGTAAATATAAAACAGCTCAAAGCAACAACTTAGAACACCTGACAGTATTTTAAACCAGTTGCTTAAATTGGCAAGCCACTTCACCATGACATGAACTATTTTAAGTGTGCTTTTTAATTTAAAAAAAGTACCTGGGAAATCTCATCATTTCCCTATGTTTTATGTAGTTCTACATAATATTTAATTTGTAAACCCCTAACTTAAGGGATATATTTTCCTCAATATCACACACTCCTTTCAAGTAAATACTGTTCTCTCTTTTGCAGCCCACTTTTCAATTCCTAAGCCAGTATTCCTAAATGATCTTCTAATATTACGGACCCTCTTACATAGACTCCACTGCAAGCTCTCTACCCACAACTCTCAAATCAGAAAATGCAGGCCCTGGCTGGTGTGGCTCAGTGGACTGAACACCAGCCTGAGAACCCAAGTGTTGGTTTGATTCCCAGTCAGGGCACATAACCAGGTTGCAAGCCAGGTCTCCAGCCAGGTCTATAGCTGGAAGCAGGTGAAAAGCAACCATACATTGATGTTTCTCTTCCTTTCTTCCTCCCCTCCTTCCCCTCTCTCTAACAATAATTAATAAAATCTTTAAGAAAAAGAAAAAAGAAAAAATCAGAGAATGCAAACCACACAATCAAGCATGAAGGATGTACCATCACGCCTCCCCCTCCCCTCCGTGGGCAGGCATTCTCTTGTCTACCATCTCTAAATTCCAGGATGATAAAGTGATTTTATGATATAATCAGAGTTAAGTTTTTAAATAAAAATACTATTTTTATTTAAACCTTTGGGTTTGCAGGCCAGCACCTATCCACTGAGCCACCAGCCAGGGCTAAAAATAATTTTTTTTAATCAAAAGAAAAAATACATTTTAGATAGTGTGAGAAAACTCCGTGGAATAATGTACTAACAATTTCTTTCTGTTTTGTTAATAGTCTGTTAAACAAAAGCAATTAAAAAATTAGCTGGGTAAAAATAAAAATCATTAGCATGTTGAATAGCTATTAAAACACAGCCCCTAAATTGCAAGAAACTTTTCTCTTAGCTGGATTTGCTTTTATTTTGCAAGTGACAGTGTTGTTGATAAGAGTTCAGTCTCAACACTTAACTCAGTATCTGGCATGTTTCCAAAGAGTTAAATGGTGTGGCTCTGAAAGAGCTCTGTAATCTGCAAAACAATGTAAAATGTTACTACAACTAAGTGAAAGATCCCATACTTAATATGACACTTTTACATTTCATTTAAAATTCAGTGCCTGTCAATCACCCTCCTGAAATTATTCTATATCCAGAACAAAGAAAACCACAGATCCACACATACTCACTTGGTGACAGCGACACTAATGAGGGAAGTTGTTGGAGCTCCTTTCCTTGAAAAGGTTAAAGAAAAAAGAAAAAAGCAACTTAATTTGGTGGAAATCATACTTTTTATTACCAAGCAGAAGTAAAAGCATTTGTAAGAAAAACCTTCTGTTTAGACAAATGTGCCTAGTAGCTGAAATAGGAATCTCTTCTTCAGTTTGGTGTCTCTGAAACCTAGCAGGCTACAAAACTTACATAGCGCCCTGGCTCAGTGGATTGAGTACCAGCCTGTGAAGCAAAAGGGTCACAGGGCACATGCTGGGTTGTGGGCCAGGTCCCCAGTTGGGAGCATGCAAGAGGCAATCAATGTATCTCTTGCACATTGATGTTTCCCTCCCTTCTCCTCTCTCTAAAAATAAATAAATAAAAGCTTAAAAAAAAAAAGCTAGCCCTGGCTGGTAGCACAGTGGATAAGGCACCGGCCTGCGAACCCAAAGGTCGCAGGTTGGATTCCCCAGCCAGGGCACATAACCAGGTTGCAAGCCAGGTCTCCAGTCAGATCTGCGGCTGGAGGCAGGTGAAACGCAACCATACATTGATGTCTCTCTCCCTCTCTGCCTCTCTCCCTTCCCCTCTTTCTAAAAATAATGAAATAAAATCTTAAAATTAAAAAAAAAAAAAAGCTTTCATAAATATAAAAATGGCAAAAAGCCATTTTGAACCTGCTTGCTGCACTGATCAAAGAAACTGTTACATTAATCTTCACCAATTATGGGAGCTGAATGGAATGGAAATCAACATGAATTTTTGTTGGAAGGCTCGAGCTGCAGGAAAGCATGGGTCCCTTTGGCAACATGGTGCCAAGTCATTAATCCTCCCAACAAGGCCTTCCTTTTGTAGTCTTTGAGAACATTCAATTGACTACATTATGTAAGATCAGCATAGCTAGTGGTAAAATGCAAAACAGGCAAAGACAAATCCCCTGGTTTTCCTAATCTAAGTTCTTCCACTGAACATGAAAGCTAAAAGCAGTAAGTGTTTTTGTCATCTACAGGATATAGTTTTCCACTAAACTTTAACTATCTAACATTTTATAAAATTTACTACATCAATGGGAATATTGGGCAAGTGCCTCAGAATCACGTGAGAATTCACTTATCAAATTTTTATTAAAGGAAAAGGGTCAGACTTGAAAAGAAAGTTGTAACTTACCACTAGTATTTTTTTTTCTACTTAGTTTTCTGTTTGAGGAGGGTAGTATAGTAAAAATTATTTATCTGGCCTTTGTTACTGACACAGATTCAAACCACCTTGGAGAAGTCTTTGTTATGCTAACAAGGTGACTTGTGGGGTCCTCTAGATAGCTTCAGAAGACCCATCAGGGGAAAGGGAGGGAAAATCAAGATGGCATTCAATCACATGTCCAATGATTTAATAATAATGCCTATGGAATAAAACCCCAATTTAAAAAATCTATAGACACCAAAACTCAGTGGAGCCTCCCAGTGGGGAGGGTGACGTGCCCCAGTTTCCCAAGGAGAAGGCATGGAAGTTCTGCAATCTGAGACGCTTCTAGACTTTGCCCTTCGTGTCCCCTATATGAGGAAACTATAATAATCAAGTTGGGTGCTCTCTTGAGTCCTGGGGCTCATCCTAATGGATTATCGAAACCAAGGGTTCATGGGAACCTCCCACTTTGTAGATGGCTGGGCAGGGCTGCAGATGTTCTTGGGGGCTGGGGTCAGCTGCAGCTTGCATCAAAGTAGAGCCAGAGCCAGTCTTGTTGGGGACGGAGCCCTTACTCAGGAGGAGCCTGACACAAAACCCAGGAAGTCAGTGTCAGAATTTAATTACAGTACACCTGCGCTTGGGATGGAAACAACTGGGAGGACATGGCTGTGTCAAAAAAAAAAAGTAAAAAACAAATGTTTATCAACGGTAAAGTAAAATGTGTAATTCAAAGTGGGCCTTTCTCAATATGTTAACAGGAAGGGTAGAGTAGTAGAAAACACTTCAATACATGTAAAACACCATAGTCGTACCTAACAATGGCTACTTTCATCCTCTCACAACCATACAGGAAAGTGAGGTCTTACCAAAGGCAGACATTCCCACAGATCATAGCGATGGCGTTGTTCCAGCCGTACACCGCCACCGGGAAGTTGAACGCGGTGATGATTCCAACCAAGCCCACAGGATTCCACTGTTCAATGAGAGCATGGCCAGGTCCTGAGGACGGGAGAAGGTGAATATGCTCAAGCATGTTCACTTAATGCATGTCAAATTAATAAGAACAAAGTCTAAAATCTTACATTTTCAGAAAAAAGTGCACAGGACCAAGTGGGGATTCCAGATGCTTTGTGGGATACTGATACACTAATTAGCATACTACAAAAGCTATTATGACTACGTTACCTTATAAACCATAATGATAGACACTATGCCTCTGATCCTTGCACAAACTAATTACTTGAATCAAGGGCACCCAACCAGACATTGAAGACCCAAAGCAAGGAGTGATGGCTCACAAACCCCCGTGAAAACAGCAACCAGCTGGAAAGGCAGTGTTCCCGGTCATCCATCTTTCAGGCCACGCTCACAGGGCCAGAACAGGGACGCTACCAGTGGCTGCACCCCCTGCCAGATCCTCCTTTAATCTAGACATCCTTACCTCCCTTCAGATGATGCACTGGCATGGCCTCTTCCTGACAGGGCCTGCCTCCTCCTCTCCTGCCCTCCCCCTTCTCTATCCTGCAGAGGGGCCAGTGCAGCCCTGAAAACATCACTCCCTTGCTTAAAACCCTTTGTCCAAATCACTGCTGTAGCTGCCTTCCAGTCAAGTCTAAACTCACTATGCAGAAAAATCTCTCCCCTCATACTGTGCCCTCCAGCTGTGCTAAAGCAACACAGTTCCTCAAATAAGCACCTTCTCCCATCCTCAGCTTTCACTTTCTCCTTCCCTATTTAAAATAATGCCTGCCATCGTAACTGGCGTGGCTCAGTAGCCTGGGCACCGACCTACGGACAAAAGGTCACCAGTTCAATTCTAAATCAGGGCACATATGCATACATAGTAGGCCAGGTCCCCAGTTCAGACATGTAAGAGGTAGCCAATCGATGTTTCTCTCCACAGCTATCTCTCTCTCCCTCTCTTTCTCCTTGCCACCCTCTCTAAAAATAAATCAAGTATTTAAAAAATGAAATGAAATAAAATAAAGCTTGCCCCCAGCACTCTACCCCTTTCTTCCTTAAGACTTAATTTGAATTACTTTGCCTGGGAAGCCTTGGATTGCTTTCTCTGGCTAGCTTAGGGGCTCACTATCCTATCCTATATATCCCATCATAGTACTTACCACGTTCTATTATAGTTATCCCTTTGCTCATCTCCCACTTGCCTCTCACTCTTATATGTAAGGAATCAATAACCTTATAAATTCCTTGAGGACAAAAACTATGGCTTCTTATCACCTATTAGATCACCTGGCAGACACTCAATAACATTAACTGCATTAATGAGGTCAAAGTTACCCCAAAGCCTCTGCATAGATGAATAATCCACTTTTTAAAATATGTATTTAGCCCTGGCTGATGTGGCTCAGTGGATTGAGCATCAGCCTGCAAACCAATGGGTTGCTGGTTAGATTCCCAGTCAGGGCACACACCTAGGTTGCAAGCCAGGTCCCCAGTTAGGGGAGAATAAGAGGCAACTATACAGTAATGTTTCTCGCCTTCTCCTTCTCTCTCCCTTCCCCTCTCTCTAAAAATAAATAAAATCTTGTAAAAATAAAATATGTATTTTAACAAAAACATTTTTTTTAAAGATTTATTATTTTTCAGAGAGAAGGGAAAGGAGAGAGGCAGAGGGGGAGAGAAACATCAATGTATGGTTGCCTTTCACCTGCCTCCAGCCATGGATCTGACTGGAAACCTGGCTTGCAACCTGGTTATGTGCTCTGGCTGGGAATCGAACCAGCGACCTTTGGGTTTGCAGGCCAGTGCTTTATCCACTGTGCCACCAGCCAGGGCAACAAAATTTTTCAATAGATAAAAATAGTATATACATTTTCTCTCTGGTTGGGTACATTTGAATGTTATCCCAATATATCAAGGTTGTGTGTTCCATCTCCAGTCAAGATGCATACAAAAATCAACCAATAAATGCATAACTAAGAGGAACAATTCGATATTTCTCTCTCTCTCAAAAAATTTAATTTATTTTTCCTTTCCTGATCATGAATGTCACATAATTCTCATCATGAACATTTCTGAAAATACTGAAGAATAAAAAGACAACAATAAAACCCATCAATAATTCTGCCATACTGGGATAACCGATGTTACCACCTGGCAGATTTCCAGCCCTTACGTCTTAACGCACTGCTGACCAGTCACGAAAAATCTTGTGTTTTCAAGCCAAACTCTTATTGACCAATTATGAATTAACTCATGCTTGCATTTGCATTAGCTTTTGCTATAAAACTGCTGGGCAATAATGTGTTATCAACAGATGGATGTAGTTTGCAACACAAGTTAACTCACATTTGCACTTATATTAGCTTTTGCATAAAACTGCAGGTCAACGATGTGTTAAATGCAGCCACACAGAATTACCTGTTTGTTCTATTAAAACTGTGAACATTACATATCTCATTAGCCCTTAACCTCATCACTGAAATTCCAGAGTAAAGGTTGGTCCTTGCACATAGTATAATATCAGAAGACTGAAAATATCCATCATTTGGGAACTGGTTAAATAAATTATGTATAGTAGCTTTACAGCAAATTGTCATAAAAAGTGCTGAAAAGATGAAGGAGGCCTGGCAGATGTGGCTCAGTAGACTGAAGGTGGGCCTGCAAGCCAAGGTTCGCTGGTTCAATTCCCAGTCAAGCCACATGCCGGGGTTGTGGGCCAGGTCTCTAGCTGGGGGTGCATGAGAAGCAACCACACATTAATGTTTCTCTTCCTCTCTTTCTTCTTCCTTTCCTCTCTCTCTAAAAAGTATTTTTTTTTAATGATTAAAAAAAGGATGAAGGAAGCACCTTAATGGAATAATATGAAACAACTTCTAAGATCAATTAAGTAGGAAAAGATATAGAACAGAATGTATAGTTTACTAATGTCTGTGTTTCCAAAAGATACGTATTTGCCTATGAGTAAATAAAAACTCTAAACAGACATACAGAAAACCAGAAACAGTGACTGATTCTATGTGGTATCCAAGGGGGATGGGTACTTTTCATCCTTTACTCTTTTATTCAATTTTAATTTTGTGATGTATATCATCCCTTCAAAAAAAATTAAAATAATTTTAAAACAAGTAAAACAACCTTCCCATAAAAGTATGGCATTGGAGGCAGGCAATTCATAAATAGAATTTTTATTATCCATTAACAGATGGTTAAAATTAGCTCTACTTTTCCCTAATGACATTTAGATCACTGATAAAATTTCCTATTGATACCACAATGAACATCTTTACATGTTAAACCTTTGTCACATTTCAGATTATTTATTTAAATTAGATTCTTGAAACTAGTATTAAATGTAAGGCTCAAGTTGTTTTCCAGTGTGACTGGCACTTCACATTACTACAAGTCACCATGAAAGAGTGTCTGTCTCACCCATGGACTTGCCAACACTGAGTTTCATCTTAAAAAAAAAATTTTTTTTTTAAGTGTCTTGATCTGACAAGACAGTTTTCACCTGTTTCAATTTGCATTTTTGAGCAGAAAAGTATTTTCATTAATTTACATGCCACTTACAATTCCTCTTTTGCAAAGTGTTCATACCCAGGGCTTTTTTTTTGGAGCTCTCTGTATCAGATTACAGAGCCCTTAGCTTAAGTGACTTCACTGCTTACTTTCCGAGGGCAGAATGGGTCCCCCGATCATCCGTGATAAACCAACAGCGTAATCACAAATATCCACGTACTCTTGAACTTCTCCCACACCTTCTACCAAGATTTTCCCCATCTCCAAAGATACCTAAAAATACAAAAAGTCAAACTGTATTTTTCCCAACAGAATTCATAATTTAGACATTAAAATGACAAGGCAGAAAATGCTAAACATATTGTATCTGCTTTGTGAAGATAATACATTTCAGAAAATCTGTTCATATTTTCAAAAAAAGTTTTCAAGTTAAAAATTCTTCCCTTTTCCTGTCCATTGTATTCACCTTTCCTCCAGAGAAAAGACTTTGGAAATGTATATTGCTTTTCTTAAAAATCACAACCTTGCCCTGGCTGGTGTGGCTCAGTGGATTGGCACCGCCTTGCGAACCTAAAGGTCACTGGTTCGATTCCCCAGTCAGGGCACATAACCAGGTTGCAGACCAGGTCTCCAGCCAGGTCCTTAGCTGGAGGCAGGTGAAAGGCAACCATACATTGATGCTTCTCTCCCTTTCTTCCTCCCTCCCTGCCTTTCTCTCTAAATGTAATAAATAAAATCTTTTTTTAAAAAAATCACAATCTTATTCTCTGACTGACATGGCTCAGTGGTTGAGCATTGTCCCACAAAGCTAAAGTTTATTGATTGGATTCCTGGTCAGTGCACATGCCTGGGTCACAGGCCAGTCCCCAGCTGGGGTGCATGTGAAAGGCAACCAATCAATGTTTCACTCACATATCAGTTTTTCTCCCTCTCATGCTCCCTTCTTACCCTTCTAAAAATAAATAAATAAAATCTTTAAAACACAAAAAAAGAACCCTGGTGTGGCTCAGTGGATTGACTGCCAACCTGTGAACTGAAGAGTCACTGGTTTAACTGCCAATCAGGGCACATGTTTGGGTTGAAGGCCAGGCCCCTGGTTAAGGGCACATTAAGAGGCAACCAACTGATGTTTCTCTCCATCTCTTTCTCCTTCCCTTCCCTTTTCTAAAATCTTTTAAAAAACAAAAATAAAGACAAAAAAAAAAAAAAAACCCACTGAAAACAAAAGAAATTGAATGTCATCACAACAAGAAACTTAAAAAAAAATCACAATGTTATATACAGAAATGCATAAAGGCCTTATTCACCTCTAAAAGATTGTATGTTTACTACAGAAATACTTTACCAAGTTTCCTAGTACTTGAATCTTCTCCCGCAAGGCATCACCAATCTGCCTCACCACTTCTCCTCGCTTTGGAGCCGGAACCTAAAGAAAAGGGTGGAATTTTAGTGTCCAATTTAAAGTGTAAACTTGTTGCCCAGGCTGGTGTGGCTTAGTTGGTTAGATATCACCCTCTAAACCAAAAACAGCTCTGGTTCAATTCTGGATCCAGGCACGTGCCTGGGCTGTAGGTCTGGCCCCCTAGGGCACGCACAGAAGGCCAAAAATTGATGTTTCTCTCACATCAATGTTTCTTGCCCTTTCTCCCTCCCATCCCCTCTCTCTAAAATCAAAAATAAAATAAAATATCAAAGTGTAAACTAGCGTTTCAAATACTGTATTAGATAAATGTGCTGTAAGAGAGCAAACTATAAGCAAATGACTTTTTTGATCACTTCAAGACTGTAATATGGCAGGCCCCAAGGCCAAGACCAACAGCCCAGAGAATACTCAGGTGATACGTTCATAGTGGGCAAGGGCTGTGTCAAGAAGTGACAGAAATTCAGGGGCTGAACACAACCTTTTGAGATGACTCCAGGGAGCTTAAAATACCTGAAAGACCTACAGGCCTTTATGGTTCCCAGCAATGAGTTTTTATGGGCCAAACTGGCTTCATGCCCAAACACTTGATTCAGCTTCCTAATAAACTGGTACTCCATAATACATTCAAATCATATCATTCACTCACCAAATACTTTTCAAACACCTACTCTGTGACAGGAGTAATAATAAACGCTGGGACTAAAGTAAGAAGTAAGGCATTTATGGAGCTAATTTTAAAAGGCTACAAATAATTACAATTTGCCAAAAGGGCTATAAAGTCCAAGGAAATAAACAGAGTGCTGAGACAGAGAACACAGCAGGTTTGGAGGATAAAGGGGTAAATTATTTCATCTAAAACATTGTTGGGGAAACCTCTAAGGAGGTGAGAACTGAGCTGAAACCCAAAGAATTTGGAAAAGTCAACCACATGAATATTCTTCCCAGGGGGAAAAATACCATGTAAGAGACATCCAGGGAAAATAAAAGCCTGCGGTATTTCAGGGCCTGATTGGGAAGGCCAGCATGTTTAACACTAGAAACTTTTAAGGAGTCAGAATCTCACCCAAGTACAATGAGAAATCTTTAACAGTTTTTAAGAAGCAAAATAAAATGATAGGCATTACATTTTAAGATCACCATCTGATGGGTAGGGAATAAACTGAGGGAAAAGAATAGAAGTAGGGAAAACAACTGAGAACATAATAGGGGCCCTTGCCAGGTGGCTCAGTTGGTTGGAGCACTGCCCTATACACCATTTGCTGGTTCAGTCCCTGGTCAGGGCACATAACTAAACTGGGGTTCAATCCATGGTCAGAGCACATATTTCTCTCTCTCTTTCTGTCTCAAATTCTCAAATTAATGAACATATCCTCAGGTAAGAATTTTTAAAAAGGCCATGTTAGGAATTAAGAAATACAAATGAGTAATTACAGAAGAGGTGCAGAGACGTGATGTACAGTGCAGGGAATAGTCAATAATGGTGTAATAACTATTTAAGGTGTCAAATGGCTACTAGATTTATCAGGATAATCACCTCATAAGTTATATAACTGTCTAATCACTGCGTTGCACACCTACAACTAAAATAATGGCAACGGGGAGGAATGTAATTTAAAATGTTCCAGACTTGGTAGTTGAAAATTGGTCATTGATTGATTCTCAATCCTAGGTATACATTATAATCACCACCCATGGAACTTCTGAACTAGATTCCAGTCTAGACCGCTGAAATCTGGCATCTTTTTCTCCCCCAGCTTCCCAAGTAATTTGCACAAACAGCTAGAGTTGGGAATGCCAGGACTGGCAGGACTGGATTTGGGGAAAGGGAAATGAGTGGAGAGTAGGAAATAAGGAAGAAAGACACGTCTCCTGTGTGGCTTGAAAGGTCCTAGCATAACAGGGCATCATCAATAACTGCAGCCCTCCTGCGGTGGGCAACAAGAGTTCTTGTCCCTGCACATGTCACCCATGGAGTCACGTTTAAAATTAACGTCAAAGACAGCCATGCGGATGGAGGGGCCTGTAAACCTGGAGGGAAGTATTAGTTGAGGCTTTTCGGAATTAATACAATGATACCCGTGTTAAAGAGCTACCAGGTCTCTGGTGTTCCTTTATTCATTTTAAAATGGCCCATTAACAGTTCCCTACCCTTAAGACAGGGAAGAGAGGGCCCTGGTTGGGTAGCTCAGTTGGTTAGAGCATCAATACAATACACCAGGGTTGTGGGTCCCATCCCTGGTCACACACATACAAAAATCAACCAACAAAAATCTATGTGTCTCTAGCCACCCCCTCCCTAAAACCAATAAAAACAGAGGGAAGAGACTCTGGGTCTTCCTCACCAGAGATGGAAGGAAAAGGATGCAGAGGGGATGCAGAAAGACAGAAACCAGTGGCCTTCTAAGCTAAAACTGTGTCATGAAGGAAAATAGTACTCAGTATTCCTGACTGAGTTCTCTGGGGTTAGTTGCAGTTAAGAGAAAGAAATTCTCTTTTTTTAAACATTTTTATAAACTAGTCTTCCATATTTTTATACTTTGTTCCTTTTCTCTTTAAGAAAAATGTTCCCTTTGAAAAATTTCAGGCTATGAACTAAACGAAACAGTGGTTTGTCTGCACGCAGGCAAGGCCAGCCAAAAGGATTATGGCCAACAGGAGTTCCACACAAGTGAGGAGCCAAGACAGAAGGCACAGAGACCAGGAAGGGATCAAATTCTGACCTGTTCTTATTTGAGTCCCAGCAATCTCTACGTCATTACCCTCATTGCCAGGAACCTGGAAGGCACAGTCAGAAAAGTCTCTGTCTCTTCCCTAAACTTTGAACTCAATTGCTTAACTTGAATTCTAACAGGTGGGTTCTCAACTGACTCTACCATCACCCAGAAAAGCTACCTATTTCCACTCAGCAGCCCCCCATTCTACAGGGAGGCATGACAAGTGTGAGAAAGGGTGGGACCACGCAGAGTCTGGCGTTGCTGAGGAAGAGCAGACTGCTAAACGAGACCCTGAGTCCAAAAACAACAACCTACAGCCCAGTATTAAAGACTGACAGTACAATGTCAGCGGCCACCCTCTTAAGCAAAGAGGGACTTAAAAGCCAGATCAGAAGAAGAAAAGATTCTAAATTCATGCTCTTTTTCTCAAACACGATTGTAATTATCCTGGGTAAATACAAACACATGATAGATATTTCTGGTCAAATGTTTCACTGACATTCAAAAAGAAATCCTAATAAAATGATGGACTTTATACATTTAATAATGATGTATCAACATTGGCTCACCAATTGCAAGAAATGTTCCACACTGATACAAGATGTTAATAAACTTGCTAAGAGTGATGGAGGAGAAGGGAGAGAACTCTGGACTTTCTGCTCATCTTTCGGTTGAGGGGACCCAGAACAAGTCACTCTGGTATGTGCCACTTTGGCATGTGGATTACTTAGTGCTGAAGTCACTTAAGAGGCAGCAGACTCAGGAAAAGCATTTCACCTCCCCCTTAACTTCCTAGAATAACTTAGAAAGGGGGGCTGCTTCAGGAAGAACTAGTACAAGATAGAACTTTTAATATCTGAGAGACTTATCTGCAAAGCAGGGCAAATATTTATTTACCAAATATTTGCTCTTTAAAACCCCAGAAATCTGTTCATTTACTTCACTCAAGATGCTAAATAAATAAGCGTCAGTTACCTGGTTGCTTTTTAGTTTCATACCTTTGAGGGGTCTTGTATTTACAAAATTAAAGTTTGCTTTTCTGTTCATCTGTCTTAATCAATTTAATTATCAGAGAGCCACAGAATCTAGAATGATGGAAATTTCCCCATCCCCTGCATTATAAACCTAAAACTGCTCTAAAAAAGAAGTCTATTAATTAAAAAAAAAAAATAGGTAGAGTGGTACCTTGGTACTCATTGTTAATTCATTACGGAACTCATAACGAGCACCAACACCTGTAAGCACCTAATGAAGCATTTTCTCTTGCGGGGTAACAACCTGACTTAACACGAGTTCTAGCAAGTGTAAGTAGTCCCAAACAAGTGCTGAGTGCTGAAACATGTGTTTCTTACCAAAATGCGACAAGAACAGGATTTAACGAGTTCTAACGCCGACGAGTACCAAGGCATGACTGCACGTACATGTACAATAATGTAATGTTTAAAACTTCTGCAAGTAATTCTAGGCTGGAATGCAATGCAATCACAGGTCACAATAACATATACATAACATATAAGTATAAGGAACATTAACTATGAAATAGACACATAAAAGAGTGAAAGGAAATGCACCAAAACATAGCTCTAATAACCATTCTGTATTGCAAAAGTAAGGGAACCAAATTTGATTGTCTTATTTACTGAATATTTCAATTTATTTTTTTAAGTAGGAAATATGTATTGAATTACTATTATGACCAGAAAGACAGTAAGTTCTTACTTCCAGTTAAGATGGTGGTACAGGCAGACATGACTCACCTCCTCCCACAACCATATCAAAATTAAAACTAAAATATAGAACCACCATCACTCGGAACCATCAGAAATCAAGTTAACTGGAAGTTTGACAACTATAGAATTAAAGAAACCACATTCTTCCAGACAGGTAGGAAGGGGGCAGATGTGGAATGCGTAGTGGATAAATTCAGGAGGAATATCTCAGGAGCATGGAGTTTTGCCTCACACCAGGCCCTGCAGCACAGGGTTCCAGTGCCAGGAAGGTAAGTCCCCATAACTTCTGGCTGCAAAAACCAGTGAGAACTGAGTTGGTGGAATTAACCAATAAGGTGGAGCCCCAATCAGTTCCTCTTAAAGAACCTACAGACAGACTCACCTACTCTGACTCTCCCTCTGAGCTCCAGCACTGGGGTAGCAGCTTGAAAGGCACCAGTAGCAAGCATATTGGGAGAAACTGGGTGTCTGGCATCAAAGCAAGCAGAGGCTGTTGTTTCTTTTCTAAATCCTTTCCCATCAGAGCCAGAGCCCACAGGCTGGTGCTACATCTGAGACTCCATCCACTGGAGATCCTTAGAGATTCCTCCCCACCCAATTTATGGGCCCATACAACCTGCTTTTCCATGTGAACAGCTGGTCTTGGCTCCTGCTTCACAACTTCCTAAATCCTCTCAAACAAGTAGCAGCTGCCTCAGTGAGCCCCAGGCCTAGCACTAGCAGCAGCCAGCCTAGATTCACAGCTTGGCTTCTCCTGGGAATCTCCAAGCCCAACACAGGCAGCAGCATCTCAGATTGCTTTAGAGCTCAGGCAGGGTGGTCCCGGGAAAAACATAGGTGGGGGCTGACCTTGGCCTGTACCACCCAGGAAACCCCAGGACCAACCCGCCCACTGGGCAGCTACACACAGTATCAGAGCACCACCACCACCCTGCCCCTGCACAGCTGATCCTCAAGGGAGAGCAGAGTTTGATCGTCAGTGGTCTCAGCCAATCTGTGCAGCTGACTATCCTGGTTAAATCCCTCCCATTGATCTGCCAACAGCAACCAAGGCTCAATTACAAGGGTAAGGTGTACTCAGCCCACATGAAGGGGGTACTTCAAGTACCCAGCTTGGGTGATAGAGGAGGCTGTGCCACTAAACCCTACAGGACATCTACTACATTAGACTATGCTACTAAGACACTGAGTCAAAGTAGCTCTACCTAATCTACAAAAACAAACAGAGAGGCTGCCAAAACAAGGAGACAAAGAAACATGCCCCAAATGAAAGAAAAGATCAAAACTCTAGAAAAAGAACTAAACAACATGGAGATAAGCAATCTAGAAGATGCAGAGTTCAAATCACTGGTTATAAGGATGCTCAAGGAACTTGGTGGGAACCTCAACAACATAAAAAAAGATCCTGTCAGAAACAAAGAATACACTAATTAAAATAAAAAATAATCTACAGGGAAACAACAGTAGAGTGGATTAAGTTGAGAATCAAATCAATGATTTGGAACATTAGGAAGCAAAAAATAATCACAACAAGAAGAAAAAAGAATCCTGACAACTTCAAAATGTAAAACATTCACATCATTATTGTGCCAGAAGATGAAAAGAGCAGGAAATTGGAAATCTATTTGAAAAAATAATGAAAGAAAACTTCCCTGATTTGGTGAAGGAAATAGAAATACAGGTCCAGGAAGCACAGAGTCCCAAACAAGATGGATTCAAAAGGCGCATTTGAAGAGACATCATAAAAGTGCCAAAAGGATTTAGTTACCTATAGAGGAGTCCCCCTAAAACTATCAGCTTATTTCTCAGAAACTTTGGAGGCTACAAAGGACTGACAAGAATATTCAAAGACATAAAAAGCAGGAGCCTATAGTCAAGATTGCTCTACCCAGCAAAGATATCATTTAGAACAGAAAGGCAGGTAAAGAGCTTCCCAGACAAGAAAAAAACTAAAGGAGTTTATCATCATCATGCCATTAATACATGAAATGTTAAAAGAACTTATCTAATAAGAGGAAGTTCAAAGCAATGAAAAACAGAATGGCAATAAATACGTATCTATCAACAATTGAATCTAAACAACAAACTAAGCAAATAAATGACAGAATCATGGATACAGAGTGCATTTTGTTGATTGCCAGATGAGAGTGGGTATGGAGGAATGGCTGAAGAGGTGAGGGGATTAAGAAGTACAAATAGGGCCCTGGCTGGTAGCATAGGGAATAAGGTGCCAGCCTGCAAACCCAAAGGTCACTGGTTCGATTCCCCAGACCAGGCTCATAACCAGGTTGCAAGCCAGGTCTCCAGCCAGGTCCTTAGCTGGAAGCAGGTGAAAGGCAACCATACATTGATGTTTCTCTCTCCCTCTCTGCCTCTCTCCCTTCCCTCTCTCTAAAAATAAATTAAAAATCTTAAAAAAAAAAAAAAAAAGAAGAAGAAGAGTAGCCATTGGGATGTAAAATACAGTATAGGAAATGGGGTAGCCAAAGAATTATATGCATGACCCATGGACTCGAACAATGGTGGGGGGATTGTCTGAGGGCATGGAGGATACATGATGAGGGGAGGCAAAGCGGGGAAAATCAGGACAACCATAGGAGCATAATCAATAAAATGTAATTTAAAACAGGAAATAAGTTATTTTTAAAACGTCACAATACATGACACACTCTGGATACCACTCTCTACCCAGGTCAACTTTTCCTTGGCACTCTTATTTACTCTCGGAAGTGGCATTTTCCTGCTCAGGGATAGTTTTGATTGTGTATAATGGAAACCTCGGCCTAATTTATGACCAAAACTAGTTAAAACAGAGGAAAAACATTCCTCTTGCTTTGCGTAGAAGCAGCCACTGTGCAAACAACAAAGCTAAATCTAACCCAGGGCTCTCCTGGAGCCTGCCCCTCCCAAGACTAGCTAGCAATCATTGATTCAGAGGAAAGACTTGGCTCAGCAGTTCCAAACCCCGAAGCACGTGGTTTTATCACTGGCAGGTCCCTGAGGTTTGCCTTGTACCAGCCTCTCCTGTAAGCATTTTACATGATTAACTCATTTTACCCTTGTGATAACGCAGGAAGTAAGCAAATTGAAGTAAAGTAATATGCCCAGGTGTAGCCCCGGGTTAATCACCCAGGACATTCTTACAGCCTCAGGCCTAGAATTTTTGGTGACAAACCAAAAGGGATATTCAGGGTGAGGTGAGGATTGAGAGATCCAGGCTACCTGTTTTTTACTCTCCTCTCCTCCAGAGCCTGGCCCTCATCTGGTGACAATACGGTGGGGTCAAGCTCTAATCACAGTCCCTTCACTTGTTCATATAATCCCTGGTGGAACTGACAGAGGCAGAAGCCACATCAAAGCCTGATCAGACAGTCAAGGAACACCAGCTGCTGTCCTCAGAAAGAGATGCCACTACTCCCCAGTGAACCAGGAATGTGGAAATATTTCAAGACTCCCCACCCAAACCCCATTAAAGTGGCAGGGAGAAAGGAGAAGCAAGTAGCTATTTTTAGTATAGCTTTCCTTGCACTTTGCTTAATTATATATTCAAGGAACTTCAGCTGAAGAATAAAGTGTGGCCAATAGCATGAATTTATGCTATATCAGAAAGAGTTTTAATCCATTTAAAATTACCCACTCACATCAAAGGCCAAATATGTAAAAACACTATTCTAGGACTCAGCAGGGGAGATTATCACAGCCCCCAAAGAGCTCCAAAGAGCAAGGGGACACTGCCTGCTCATCTGATGCTTCTTTACCTCCTGATTACAGTAAGGAGTCATGCCATGGCCTCCATACTTACATCTGCCCAGATTTTCCATGCTTCTCTTGCTTTCTTTACAGTTTCTTCATAGTCAGCCACAGTAGCCTAAATTAAGAATTGGAGGGTTGGGGTGGGGTGGGAATAACAAAGAAATTAAAAGAATTAACAGAAAGAATTAGGGGGAGCCCTGACCAGTGAGGCTCAGTTGGCTGGATGTCATCACATAAAGCAAAAGGTCGCCCATTTGATTCTTGGTTGAGACACATACCTAGGTTGTGGGTTAGGTCCCTAGTCAGGGGTCTCCAAGATTCCTATTTCTCTCCCTCTTCTCCCTCCCTTCACCTCTCTTAAAAAAAAAAAAAAAAAAAAAAGGCTGGGGTTGGGGAACTGATACTCCCCTAAAAGCACAGATTATTTTTGAAAAATAACTGGAAATATCTGGGTAACCCTAAGATTTGTGGTTTGGAATGATTTCCACAGCCTTTGCTTCCAAATACTCACTGGAACCCAGGAAGACCCTTTAGAGTCTAGTTGTGCTTTTTAAAGCCTTGGTTCTCAAAGCAAGGTCCCTTAGCCTCATCTGGAAACAACACCTGAGGTGTAATTGAACAGCAGAACCTCGGCCTCCAACTCAGATGGAAAAGGTCAGAGCCTTCACTCTACAAGTCCCCAGGTGAGGTCCTGGTTAAGTGGCTAGGCGCCAGGCTGTGAATTCAAAGGTCGCTGGTTCAATTCCCAGCCAGGGCACATAACCAGGTTGCAAACCAGGTCTATAGCTGGAGGCAGGTGAAAGGCAACCATACAATGGTATTTCTCTCCCTTTCTTCCTCCCTCCCTGCCCTTCTCTCTAAAAATAATGAATAAAATCTTTTTAAAAAATGTTTTTAAATACAAGTCCCAGGTGATTCAGAAGCTAAGTCTTCAGGGACCCCCCTCTCTTCCTAGTCTTTGTGGTTCACTTTTTCTAGGGCACACACACCTCCACTTAAAGAGGAGATAGTCTCACATATTCTTACAAGTCAATGAAAAAGAAACACATTGATCTTTGACTTTCTAATTTTGTATTCTTTTGATCACTTCCACTAACTTCACATAGGTTGTTTGCATGCAAAACAAAAGTACTTACCTGTCGGACTCTTGCTATTGGTTCATTGTTAGCAGGACAATAGGTTGTGATAACCTGAAAACAAAAAGATGATCACCATTTGTATAAAATGGGGAAACCACAATATCCACACTAGGAATCTTAACCTATGTTGCTCATAAGCCACTCTACAGAGCTTTTCATTTTGCGCTAAACATTCAGAACCACCTTTCTGCTAAACTCACCCTCACCATCTAAGTACTTTAACAAAAATGTTATTTCATCTTTTTAAATTAACAACAGATCAAATTTGAGTTTTACTTATTCCTTCTTTCCCTTACTTTGTCCAGCCTCGGGTCATAAGGTGAAACAGCCAAAGCCAAATATGGGAAAGGGCTGTGTTCACACAAACTGAAAAGATCAACTAGAAAGAAAGAAAAAAATAATCAAGGCATTCTTTTATTTTTTAAATGGCCTTGAGGTAATATTTTATCCAAGAACCTAATCATTAGATGCCATAGGAAAAAACAAACAAATAGAAAACTATCCATCGGGGGTGGGGGAATGTATTAAAAACATTTGTGTTTCCTACAGTTACCAAAAGGAACGTGTTTCCTCTAACAAAGCAGGTTCATTATATAATATGCACAAAGTTTGTTGCATGTTATATAACATTTCCCTACAAAAGCTTTTGACTACTCTGAAAAAAAAAAAAAAACCTAGGTGACAATTGCCTTTCTTTCCATTGTATTCAATAAAACGTTTTAGTGAGCACTAACTGGGTGTTAGCCTCTGGAAGTTGAGAAATGCAGAAATACCAGTTAAAATGTGACAAGATTTCAGCAAGTAGGAGCTAGCAAACTCCAAAGGATTTCAGAAATGGAGGCAATATAACACTAGACTGTAAAACATAACCTGTGGCATACATCCCCTCTGAGGAGCCACAATCAACAAAATTAAAATAATTTCCACCCTTAAGCCTGCGGCATTTCTCACTACAGATCACATCTGCCCTAAGGTAAGGTTTTTAAGTAACCGTGAAAAGTGTAACCCCAACCAGCTCCAAAATGACATCGATTCAACTCTCCGCAGCACACAAAGACCTAAAATCCAGGGGCATTTTTTAAAGCACCCTACAGGAGAAAACTTTTATCGGGGAGCATGGACACTTCCACCCAGCACAACCTACAGCAGCAGCCGGGAGTCGGATTAGAGCCCGCCCGGCCTCCGGGCGCAACTAGAGCTGCAGCGATTTCCCGGGGCGCCCGCATACCTCTCCCCGGCCTCCCCAGCTTCCATTATACACGCCCTCGTTCTCCTCGCGGAGCCCCAGCTCCTTAAGCCACGCATACTGGGGCTGATTGATGAGCAGAGTGGACATGAAGGCGGCAGGCCTGTTCCAAGGTCTTAAGAGCTTGCT
The DNA here is from genome assembly GCA_004026585.1 of Noctilio leporinus. Classification (NCBI taxonomy): domain Eukaryota; kingdom Metazoa; phylum Chordata; class Mammalia; order Chiroptera; family Noctilionidae; genus Noctilio; species Noctilio leporinus. The sequence goes on from PVIW01010287.1 coordinate 22,588, forward strand.
CCGTTTTGCAACTTGCACACACAGCTGACGGTGTACGTGCCACATCCTGAGCCCCGGACACGCAACGCGCCTGCGGCCTGAGCCGAGGCTGAAATAGAGCTCCGCCCCCCGGCCGGGAGAGCCCATTGGGCAGGCCGGGCCCGGCCCCGGGACACGCCCCCCCACCGCCCAGGGCCCCCTCCGGTCTTCACCCCGAGCTTGTCTTAGGTCTGTAGCAAAGTGGGTCCCACCTGGAAGAAACGAGAGGGCTACTGCCACCCAGTGAAAGACGCCGGAAATCGCGGCACCGGTTAGGTATTCCAGCAAAATACCGGCTCTAAAGTACAGTAGATTACAGCAAGGCTTCTCGGACTAGAATGTGCACGTAATCACTTGGCCATCGTGCTAAATACACATTCTGAATCCATGGTTCTGGGCTGGGGTCTGAGAATTAGCATTTCTAACCTGCTCCCTAGTGACAGTGGCGATGTGTTCCATGGAATAACCAAAGGACTTTTGCTTGTTTGTTTCGGTGAAGGGTGGGGGAGGTTGTGTTCACTGCTTTTTAGATGGCAAATTAAAGTTTTCTAATTAACAAAAATATTAAATTATGCTACTTCCTTCTAAATATCCTGCCTGAGTATACCTTTGTTTTTGAGGAACAATGACAGTTTTGATCAATTTTCTTCTTTCTCAATTGCTTCTGTCTTCCTGCAATATCCTTTCCACCCCCACCCCCACCCCTTACCATTCCATTTCCCATCTAATCCACAATAGCGAGGCCTATGCTATATAAGGGAAAGATATCTTTATCACCATGATTTGAACATGAGTTAATACACATGCTCTCAAATCAATTGAATTAATAGATGTTTCCCTGAATCTCAACCTATTTTTCAAAATACTACTTCTCACTACTTGTCTGTGGCATTTCACTGCAGCCAGACAGGATAAGTCACCTTATGTTTCTATATAAAGCCTAGGTAATCCTCCCACTGTTCTTTACATTCACTGTGCTCTCCACTTGTCAAACCCTTCCATCCACTTCTGCATTCAAGCTTGAGCTTTATCTGTTCCACTGTTATGACACAAATAATTCCAGCAAATACTGGACATGTATCATGAACCTACTAAGAAACTAGTAAATGCTGAACGATGCTTCTGTTTGTAAATGTTATGTTTCTCCCTGTGAAAGCAAGTACTATCTCTGACTAATCCTTGCATGGCTCCAGAAGTCCCATGAGTGTATCAGGGTATGTCCACCTATATGAATGAATGAATAAATGAACCTGAGTAATTTGTTCTCAGGAGTAATAAGCATGAGTACCCTGTCTAGTATTGGTAATCTTTATCAACAACCTAGCTTCTACTGTCTTCCATCTACCTCTAGGATTGAGGCAGTAATGTTCTCCATTAATTATATATATTGATTTGTGAGACAGAGAGAGGGAGGGAGAGAGAGACTAATTTGTTGATCCACTTATTTATGGTTGATTTTTGTACCTGCCCTGACCCAGGATTGAACCTATAGCCATGGCATATGGAAACAATGCTCCAACCAACTGAGCCAACTGGCCAGGACATAATTTCCTTCATTTTATTTCTCAGACATTATAGCTGAGAATGTAATTAGTTCTCACTTTCTGGCAGCCAGCAAGATTCTTTGTACATGTATTCACACCCTTCCTTCTCTTTTCCTCATTTGATTAAAAAATAAAAAGACATTTACAGATGCACTGAATTTAAGGAGCAACACATAATGCCCTTAGGAAATATTAGCTTTCTTCTCTTCACTAAGTTGAGGAGAAAGAGATTCATGGCTGTCAACCAGGACTGGGAAGACAGACACCAGAAAATGCCAACTTTGGCAACTAGGAACACATCTCTCTCCTACCTTCTCTTTTCAAAACTCAGTTCTGCCCAAAAGGAGGTCAGGAAAAAATGAATTTTGATGAGGCAGAGCAGAGAAACATAAAGTTAAATGAATCATATAAAAGCAGACTTCATATATGAAAGAGAATTAAATGAATCACATATGATAGTTTATATAAAAACTACAAAGCACTATAGAAATTTAAATGTACTGACAGAACTCAGAACACCTTAAATTAATTCCATATTAAAAGTGACAGAGTCAGCTCTGTGGCTGGAGGCAGGTGAAACGCAACCATACATTGATGTCTCTCTGCCTCTCTCCCTTCCCCTCTTTCTAAAAATAATGAAATAAAATCTTAAAAAAAAAAAAAGTGACAGAGTTTACAAATAGCCAATTCTGCTTTTCAAATGACTTGTCAAAGGCATCATAGGGTGATGATTAAGGTGAGGTCTCTGGAATTACAGTATAGGTACAAACAATCTGTGCTTAGGATATCCTCAGCAAATGCTAGCCATCTTCATTCTTCAAAGATGTCTGGCCAGAAGGCAGAGGGATATAACCTGAACATGTATTCTTGCCCCAAGGCAGAGTAAATTGGAGAAATCATCATGACTCAGAATACAATTTCATTATTGTGAACTGGGAACCTGACTTGCCAGAGCATGGGTGAGTGACATTATTGTTCTCTGGGCAGACTGATGTTAACCCAATTTACAAAAAATAATGCTACAATTAGAATGCTGGCTTATTATCTTTAGAAAAATTATCTTCAGAAACCCAACCAGTCACATACCCTGATCACTGCATTCTCTTCCAGGATTCTTACTACCTATCCAGTTGTTTAATGGCCCCAGAATTGGAAGAAGAGTTGTTGATTAATAATAAATGATTTCAGCATGGGTAATGGCATCTGGCTAAGGCAGTTTCCCTAATATGCAAATTAATTTACAGACTCAATGCAATCTTAACCAAAATACCAGAATTAGCAAGCAGATTCTGAAGTTTAAATGGAAATGTAGAAGATCTAGAATAGCCAAAACAGGGGCAATTTACCTAATTTTAACAATTATAACAATTTACAATTATTATCAAGCTATATATAGTAATCAATAAAGTTTCACACTGGTGCAAAGATAGATATAAAGATCAATGAAACAAAACAGAGAACTCACTTGGCTGGTGTGGCTCAGTGGACTGAGTGCTGGCCTACAAACCAAAGGGTGGCTGGTTCAATTCCCAGTCAGGGCACAAACCTGGATTGTGAGCCAGGGCCAGGCCTCCAGTTGGGGGTGCAAGAGAGGCAACCACACATTGAGGCCTCCCTCCCTCTCTTTCTCCTTCCCTTCCCCTCTCTAAAAATAAATAAATAAAATCTTTAAAATAATACGCAAAAGCCTTGGCTAGTGGCACAGTGGATAAGGCACTGGCCTGCAAACCCAAAGGTTGCCGGTTCAATTCTCAGCCAGGGCACATAACCAGGTTGCAAGCCAGGTCTGTGGCTGGACGCAGGTGAAAGTCAACCATACATTGATGTTTCTCTCCCTCTCTGCCTCTCTCCCTTTCCCTCTCTCTAAAAATAAAAAAATTAAAAAAAAAAAAAAAAGACTACACAAAAACAAAAAAATAGAGAACCCAGAAACAGATCTCTGTATAGTCAATTTTTAGTTAAAGTATCAAGAAAATTCAATGAGGGAAAGGATAGTCTTTTCAAAAAATGATTCTATAATAATTGGACTTTTACTTCACATTATATAATGAACTCAAAATGAACCATGGACATAAAGGTAAGAACTAAAATTCTAAAACTTGTAGAGGAAAACATTGGAGAAAATATTTCAGGGTGCGGGGCTGTTTTATGCATTATTTGACCTTTAGCTGTATCCCATACCACATAGTAAAATGATACTTAGAGCATAATATTTGACTCCTACCTCACACCATACAGAAATCAGTTCCAGAAGGATAAAATTCTATGTAGGAAAAGTAAAACAATCAAGTTGTCTAAGAGTTAGGAGACTTGGAGTCAAGATTCAGCTCTTCAATAGCTTAGCTGTACAATCTCTCTTCATTTTTCAAAATAAGGAATTGGGTCAGGTGGTTTTAAAAATTCCTTTATATGTCTTTAATTCACATTTCAAAAAACTATATTCATTCTTTTCCCTACAGTCTAGAAACATATCCTAAGGGAATAATAAAACAATTTTACAAAATTATGTTACACTAAATGTATACTATCAGAGACTAAATAAACAATGACACCTCCATGCTATGGAATACTAGGGAGTCATTAAAAATGAACTAGATCTTTGTATTTTTGGTATATAAAGGTGTCAGGAGAAATTGCTATATTGTTTTCTTGTTTAAATAGACTATACAATAGAAAAAGGTACAAATAATAAGACCCCCTCTAGGTAAAAAAATATTCAATAATCTTGATCACCCATTATAGAATAGCAGTTACTGGACAGAACACTGGGGGAAACAACCCTGAATAAAACAGGTTTTAGTGCGAAACTCAAAGAACAAAACAAATGTACATATGACTGTTGGTTGATGCCATGAAGAAAACGAAAGTGTTGGAGGCTGAGAATAGAGGCCCCTGTTTGGGGGTGGTCCGAGGGAGCCTCTCTGAGAAGATGGCATTCAATCAGAAACCTGACTCACACTCCCGTGCAAAGAATAGGGTGGAAGGGTCTGCCTGGCAGCCGAACAGCAACTAAAAGGCCTTGAGCCTGGAAAGAACAAAGGTGCCTGCGGAACCATGTGAGCAGCGCCAATGCACCAGTGCAGAAAAGCTGGAAACCTAGAGAGGGGCACAGGTGCGGCCCGGGGCCCTGTTTGCCGCGCTCAGGGCCTGGGCCTGGGCCTTACCGAGGGGCCAGAAGCCCCTGGGCGCTGCCAGCTGGGCGGTGACGTCAGGTACTGGCTCCCCGGGAAGCTACACGGAGATCGCGCAGGAGCCAGCCTGGAAGCCCGACGTCCAGCATCCAGGTGAGGAAGTGAGGCCTAGGAGGAATCCGCGAGGATCGCTGTCCCTGCACAGATTTTAGGTTGGCACGAACACCACGTTTGGAAGAAAACACGCCAAAGTGATGGGGAAGCTGGGGATACATGTTCCTGGAGTCGTGCCAAGTGACTGGTTCGTAGCGAGCGTGCAAATCCGTCAGCCCTGGGCCTGCAGCCCCTTCTAGAGCCTCCCCGCTCGCACCCCACCCCCGCCCGCTCGCGCGGAGGCCGCCGGCGCGCGCAGCCCCTCACGGGGGCGCCCGAGTTGCCGCCTCCGGGAGGACCTTCCCCGCCGCAGCGCCGGAAGTGCTGTCCGGCCTCGCCGCACCGGGAGAACATGGCGCAGGAGACAGGCGACATGGAAGATGGGCAGCTTTCCGACTCGGATTCCGACATGACGGTCGCACCCAGCGACAGGCTGGTGCAGGTGCCGGTGAGCGCGAAGGGCGGCGGGCGGCTCTGGGCCTGGTGTGCCGAGCCTGGGCTGCGGGGGTGGCGGCCGCCGGCCGCGCGCACCCTGGCCGGGCATCTCGCTACCAGGAGGGGCGGGCTGGGCTCGCGGCCTCCCGGAGGCGGGCGTGCGGCTGTTTCTTCTCCGCCCCTGTGAGCTGCTCTTCATTTTCTAAACTCACCGAGTTGCCCGCTCCAGCGCCGCTAGGATGCCCCCCCGAAACAGCATACGGAGCTCATTTTCCCCCGTGAGCACTGGGGGAGATGGAGGGTTAGGCGTGAAGTTACCTGCTCAGGACCTGGTCTAACGTACACCCACCGGACCTAGCTTTGTCAGGCGATAACGGGGCACTGTTTTTGTCCTAGTGCCCCACTTTCCCAAATGGGAGTTTGTCTGGACGCCCCCCTGCTGAGTAGCAAGCTCTTTGAGGGGGCTTTGGTGCCAGGCTACCCACTGCGAATCCTAGCGCTGCCACCACGGTGGGACCTGGGACCGGTTATTGAGCCTCATGCCTCCATCTGCAGACTAAGAATGACGGTGCTGCGCCATTGCGAGGGTGGCTGTTAGCAGTCAGTGGAGCATTCAGCCTGAGAAATGTTAGCTGCCATTATTATTGTTTTTAAAAAGGTTTTACTCATTCAATTTGTATTGTTTCTTATTTTTTGAAGATTTTATTTATTATTCTTAGAAAGAGGGGAAGGGAGAGAGGTAGAGTGGGAGAGAGACGAGAGACATCAGTGTATGGTTGCCTTTCACCTGCCTCCAGCTAAGGAGCTGGCTGGAGACCTGGCTTGCAACCTGGTTGTGTGTCCTGGCTGGGAATCGAACCAGTGACCTTTGGGTTCGCGGGCCGACGCCTTATCCACTGTGCCACCAGGCAGGGCCTTACTCGTTCAAATTTTAGGGAGAAGAGAAGCGAGGGAGAAAGAGGGCGAAAAACACCAGTGTATGTTGCTTCTGGCCTACAACCCAGGCATGCGCCCGGGCTAGGAATCAAACCGCAACACTTTGGGTAATCAGGCTGGCACTTAGCAGCCAGGGTAGCTGCCATTATTTTTTGAAGATAGGAAGATTACCAATGACATAAATCATCCCCCACCCTCATCTCTAGCACATGACATTTTAGTGCTTCAGTATCAAAAACAAAGGTGATACTTTTGCATGCAAATGATACCTAGGTATTTTTTCCATCTCTTTCAAGTTGTTTTATAGAGATTGACTCACAACTTGGTACACTTAATGCCATGAGCTTTGCTTTTTAAACATAATATGTCACACGTTCCTACCCATAGTTTACTATCTAATCTAAAAGGTGTATAGTCACAGAACTGTGAAAAGGAAGTTGATGTCTTTAAATGAATGAAATGCATCTTTGGAAAGAAAGAAATTCTGTTTTAACTGCCTGTAACAATTAGTGTATTTGCCATTTTCAAATTCTGACAATAACTGAAAAAAATGAATATCTTCTAAAGGTGAGAATAAAAGACTTTGGTAATTGTTTAGAAGGAGGACTTAGACTAGGTTCTGTGTTAGTTATACAAATAAGAATTTGTGTCTTTAACACTGAAAATTCCATGTGAATCTTTAGAAAAGTAGGAACTGAATTGGTTTCAGAGAGATTTTTGAAAGTCAGTTCTGCTTCAAAATGGTCCAGCTGCCTCCCTAAATAGTTTATTTTGAAACAGCACATAATGGGTGGGGTTGATGTGTTTTGTGGAATTGATTTATTTCCTTTCTCCTGCAGAAAGCACTAGGTGAGGAAAGTGCAATAAGGCCCTTCCAGGGTACTGCTGCAGCCTGTGCACCAGCATCCCATTATCGGACTGTTAAAGGTGTGGACTCCAGTGAAGAGAGTTGTTCTGATTCAGATGATGAGAGCTCTCTTTGGAAACGCAAGCGACAGAAATGCTTTAACCTCCCTTCCAAACCAGAGCCTTTTCAGTTTGACCAGAGCAGCCAGAAACCGCCTTTTGCTGGAGGGAAAAAGGTGAACAACATCTGGGGTGCTGTGCTGCAGGAGCAGAATCAGGACGCAGTGGCCACTGAACTTGGTATCTTGGAAATGGAAGGCACTATTGATAAAAGCAGACAATCTGAAACCTACAATTATTTGCTTGCTAAGAAACTTAAGAGGGAGTCTCAGCCTACAACAGAATTAGACAAAGAGCTAGATCACTATATGCACGATGGCAATAAAACAGGTTCAAAAGAAGAGGAAAATGGGCAAGGTCATCTCAAACGGAAACGACCTGTCAAAGACAGGCTAGGGGATAGACTAGAGATGAACTATAAAGGCCGGTATGAGATCACAGAAGATGATTCTCAGGAAAAAGTGGCTGATGAAATTACTTTCAGGTGAGCATTTAAATTTTTCCTACAAATGAGCACTTGACCAACCATCTTCCATTTATAAGAAATAAGATAAACTCCAAATACATTAAATTTAAGGAATAAACTCTAGGCTTATTTATATGAATATGGTTGAATTTTATTAAGGTTTTGTTTTTTTTGTTTTTTTAGGATTTTATATATTATTTTCAGAGATGGGGGAAGGGAGAGAGACATCAGTGTATGGTTGCCTTTCACCTGCCTCCCGCTATGGACCTGACCGGAGACCTGGCTTGCAGCCTGGTTATGTGCCCTGGCTGGGAATCAAACCAGCAACTTTTGGTTTCGCAGGCTGGTGCCTTATCCACTATGCCACCAGTCAGGGCTAAATTTTATTGTTTGGATAGGCTAATAGAATAATTCTGTAAACTTTTGTGAACTTATAAGCAACTCTTTCCATTCACTGCTATAGAGCTCTTTAGATAAAAACATACCTTTTTAAATTGTGTGGGGTTTTTTTGTTCTTTTTTTTAGTGTATCAAGTATTTATGACTTTTTTGTTACTTGATTGAGTTATATAGTACATGTGATAATATTTACTGTTTCAAGTGTTGATATTTTTGTTAATTTATCAGTTGTACAGCCCATACCATAAACCACTTTTAAAACATTTCCATCACCCCAATAAGATCCCTCATACCCATATGCCCATTTAAAGTTAACCTCTGTTCCCATCTCCAGATAACTGCCAATCTACTTTCTGTAGTTATAATTTGCATTTTCTGGACATTTTATATTAATAGAATTATACAATGCATGGTCTCTTGTGCCTGGTTTCTTTTATTTAGTGCAGTGTTCTACTTACTGGGTTGGCCAAAAAGTACATTTAGTTTTTTCCATAAAACAAAAGACACATATTTCATTTTCACCAATAACTTTATTGATTTGGGTATTTTGAGTATGTCAGCTCTCTCCCGCAATTGGCTTCTAGCGGGTAGAGCTCAGGGGTGCTGCTAAACATCTTCCAATGCATAAGGCAACCCCACAGCAAAGAATTATTTGGACAAAATGTAAATAGTACTAAGAAACTTGGCAAACCACTTTTGACACATTCAGTTAGTCACATAGCATCTTTTCCATATGCTTCACAATTTTTTTTTTTTAAGATTTTATTTCATCATTTTTAGAAAGAGGGGAAGGGAGAGAGGCAGAGAGGGAGAGAGACATCAATGTATGGTTGCTTTTCACCTGCCTCCAGCCACAGATCTGACTGGAGACCTGGCTTGCAACCTGGTTATGTGCCCTGGCTGGGGAATCGAACCTGTGACCTTTGGGTTCACAGGCCGGCACCTTACCCACTGTGCTGCCAGCCAGGGCTAATGCTTCACAATGTTTAAAAAATTTTAGGTGCATTTTTATTTTTCTTGAAATAATAAAGCATAATACACCGAAAATGAAGCTTTTTAAAAATGCACACTGATAATGACAACTGTTATAATACAAGCTAACAAAATTGTTTCAAATGAAGTTAAGGACAACTATGCACACAACCAGAAAAAACATAATGGACTTTTTGGCCAACCCAACATAGTACCCCCAAACACATATCTATATCGAATGGCTGTTTCACCTTTTGGCTGTTCTGAAAAATGTTACGAACTTTCATATGCAGATCTTTGGACATGTATTTTCTTTTTTAAGATTTTATTTATGTTTGGAAAGAGGGTAAGGAAGGGACAAAGAGTGAGAGAAACATAAATGTATGAGAGAAACATCCATCGGTTGCCTTTCAAACACCGCAACTGGGAATCTGGCCCAGAACCCAGGCATATGCCCTGACTGGGAATCGAGCAGGCAGCTTTCGGTTTGCAGAACAACCCACTGAGCAACACTCCTCAGGGCTAGACATGTATTTCCATTTCTCAGGTGAATACTTCAGTGTAGAATTGCTTAATGTAAATGACCACTTCATGTATTGTTAACAAGTTCAAGTTTTTAAAATATTTCATTAGCTCTAAATCACATATGAACAGTGTCACAAATTTGAAAACAAATATTGTTCAAGAGTAATATAGTTGGTAGGAAAACAAGTAGTTACTTTCCAGGCAAGCCTGTCAAGACTAGTACTGGATTTTTTAAGTACTGAGGAAGTTTGGAATTTGAATGCTAGAAAGGAGCTTAGAGGTTTTGTAAACCAAAAGCTCTCACTTTATAAATTCAGAAACAGGCCCAGTAGTTGTATAGCTTGCCCAAAGTCACAAATTCACTAAGTGTCAAAGCTGGAACTAAACTCTGGTCCCTTTGTTCCTAGTTTAGTGCTCTTTACACTGCCTCCTGTTGAGAAAATACGTGGGAAGCCAAGTCTAGTTAGGGAAGTGGTAGGACTTATGCAGTATTTTATCCTCCTCTGTGGAAGCTGGGCTCTGATGTTACAAGAGTTACTTAGGCTCCCAGTGCTTTTACTTCTGGGTGGTGAAATGAAAGTAATAGTGCCTATTTCATAACGTCAGTGAGAGAATTCACTGAGGATTGTACTTACGCTGTATGAATGCCATCAGTAAACATTAGCTCTGTCCTTTGTTCTGAAGTAGGGGGCCTGTCAGAAAAATCCTATCCATCATAAAGTTCCCAGATATCTCTGAAGTTAGGAGTACTAACTCTCAGGCTTAATCATTTAAAGCTAGTATATGTTTGTTACTTGTTGTGATAAGAGTGGAATGGTTTAATCTTTTGCTTTTAGGCTTTCATTCCCCTTGGTGTATTTATTATGAAAGTCACCATAATCCAATAAAGCCTAGTGAAGAGGCCAGTTACGAGACTTGAAATGGAACCTTAAGGTTACTTACTCCTTGGGTGACCCAAGATAGGAATATTGCCATGTCATTGATCTCAAGGTTTAAATATTGAAGATTTTGAAAAGCAGATGTTGTTGGAATAGGACTTTAATTCTAGTTGAGGACTAAACTGAAGACTGAGGTAGATTGATTCAGCTTGATTAGACAAATAAAGAAGTTAATACTACTCAATTTGTTTCTCACCAGGTTGCAGGAACCAAAGAAAGATCTGATCGCCAGAGTAGTGCGTATAATTGGGAACAAAAAGTCAATTGAACTTCTGATGGAAACTGCTGAAGTTGAACAAAATGGTGGCCTTTTTATAATGGTAAGACTAACAGTTTCATTGTTGCCACTTTGAATTGTGCTTCATGTGGTTTTTACAAAATAAACTTGTGCTTGATTAAGTATTGTCAGTTTTAATACTTTACTTAGAAGAAACATATGTGAATTACAGCCTGTTAGTGTGTGGACAGTACACTAATCTGGGAGCTCACATTTTAAGAATATGGGTTTTGGAGTTAGGGGTCTTGTTTTGAGTTCTGGGTCTGCAATTTACTAGGTGTGAGATTTGGCTAAATTATTTTACTTCTGAGTACCTCAGTCTCCTCAGCTGTAAAGTGGGGATTAATCCTGTTGTGTGCGAATTAGATAAGATTATGCTGTGACGTGGTTATCACAGTGCTCAGTACTTAGTTACTGGTGGTGGGCAGGAGTGGTACTTCCAGTTCATGTAATTCATATGCATTCTTAATGATTGGTTCTTGAGGACAAAAAAAATCTTGTTATGTAAAAAGCACAATAGATACCTAGTATATCTGTATATCTGTAAATATTAAAATGTCATGGATGGTAGGGGTGAATAGGAAAAAATGTCCAATAGGCTACTGCATTGGGGGAAGCAATAGTGGGGAAAAAAGGTTGAAAAACACTTGACTGTTTCAGATTGGCAGCAAGAGCACTTCTGATTGGGGCCAGATCACAGGCAGTGGTAGGTTAGCCCGTGAAATGATCTTGCAGATCTCATTTAATTCAGCTTTCACCTCTAGGTAAGGATGAAATCTGAATGGCTTCCTTCATATTTGCTCCTCAGTCTGAATAGTAACATCACAAGAGAGTTGATCAATATTATGCTGTGGAAACCAATTCAAATTGATAGCATTGGCTGAGGAAACAGCCTATGAACAAAGATTCCTGAAGTCAAAACCAAAACAAATTATAACAGTCTTGAATGTGCACTGGCCCCCTTCCGTGTTTATATCATTGTTAAGGTACTTGATTCATCATTTAGTTGAGCACAAAGTTACAGGTTTGTCAATTTTTAAAAAATTTTTTAAACTTATTTTTAGAGAGTAGGGAAGGGAGGGAGGGAGAGGAACATCATTGTGAGAAAGAAATATTGATCAGTTGTCGCTTGTACTCATCCCAATCCAGGAACAAACCCCACAACCCAGTCATGTGCCCCGACCAGGAATTGAACCAGTGGCCCTTTGCTTTGGGGGACAATGCCTAGCCAGCTAAGCCATACCAGTCAGGTGTGGACCAGGTCCCTAGTTGGGGGTGCACAAGAGGCAGTCACACATTGATACTTCTTGTCCTGTCTTTCTCCCTCCCTTCCCCTGTCTCTAAAAATAATAACTAAAACCTTAAAAATAAATAAATGCAATATAACATCTTCAAGTATGTTAATTAGAAAGTGGTAAGTGCTATGGGAAAAGAAATAGATGAAATTAAGGTGTAGAGGAGAGGTGAGTGGTCAGGGTGGACCTTATCACCTTAGACATGTTCCTGTTTATGGTCCCTTAGCCATTCATGGGAAGAATCTATACAGTAAATTTTTTCTGTTTCTTTTTGTAGAATGGTAGTCGAAGAAGAACACCAGGGGGAGTTTTCCTGAATCTCCTGAAAAACACTCCGAGTATTACTGAAGAACAGATCAAGGTAAAAATGATAATGTTCTTGACTTTTTTTAAAGATTTTTTTATTAATTATTTTCAGAGAGAAAGGCAGGGAGGGAGGAAGAAAGGGAGGGAAGCATTAATGTATGGTTGCCTTTCACATGCCTCCAGCTAAGGACCTCACTGGAAATCTGGCTTGCAACCTGGGTATGTGCCCTGACTGGGAATCGAACTAGCAACCTTTGGGTTTGCTGGCTGGTGCCAATCCACTGAACCACACCAGCCAGGGTATGTTCTTGACTTTTAAGATGTATAATAATTAGACTTGCACTCAGCCTCTTGCTTCATTTTCTATTAATCTTCATCAACTGCTCTGTCCTAAATTAACCAGTTTTGTCACTGTCTCATTTCAAATGAAACTTGTGCCCTTTTATAAAGTCCTTTTAAAAAGCCCCCTCTTTTTCTTCCCTTTCAGAGCCAAGATCAAGATGTCTTTTATGGCAACTTGTCCTAATTTCTTAGCATGTGATTTTTGTACCCTCCCTACAATTTTTATTAATGAAAAATTTTCAACATGTAGAATAAATGAATAGGATGAGCACTCCACCTAGATTCAGGAGTTAATGATAGTTTGATATTCTTTACAATTTTTTTGATACTATTTGGAAATAAATAACATAACACTCATCCCTAATTATTTTAACAAGCCTCTCTGAATAGAAAAGACAATACCCTACATGGCCATATCTAAAAGAAATAGAAACAATTTTATAGTATCATTCAATTTCTAAACCTTACTCCAGTATCCTAAATTGTCCCGAGAGTATATTTTTAATACTTTTATTCTCCAAACCAGGATTCTGTCCAGATTTTCACATTCCATTTGTTACATCTCGTTTAGACTTTTGAAGAGTCCAAGATCATTATCTTAAAGAATGTAGTACAGGCCTGGCTAGTATGGCTAAGCTGGTTGGAGCGTTGTTGTCCATTAATTGAAAGGTTGCAGGCTTGATTCCTGGTCAGGGCACATACTTAGGTTGCGAGTTCAATCCCTGGCCTGGGTGCATACAAGAAGACAACCAGTGGATGCCTCTGTTTTGCATTAAGGTTTCTCTTTCTCCCTTCCTTTCTCTCCAAAAGCAATGAAAAATTATTCGCAGGTGAGAATTTTTTTTGAATGTACTACATTCTGGTAATTGTCCCCTTGTGGATTTTTGTTCATTCCTCTATCTCCAGTATTTCTGTCAAGGAGAACCTAGGCACTTCAGTATCTTTAATCATTTTTGTGTTACTAGAATGTCTTACATGGGGATTCTACAATGTGGATGTTTTATAGTTCAAAACTTGTTCTTTTAATTTGTTAGTTAAGGAGCATTATTTTCATTTTGTAGATATGATCAAGAGTTCTGACTTCTTATATTATTGGACACATGTACACATGCAAACAGCTGCTGTATTTGAGAAGTACTATATATTGTCTTTATTATTAGCATGGGTGATAAAGTAATAGGAATATATTTTAGCCAAACTAATTATAATGCTAATGATGATGTAAGTAAAAGCCATTTTTTTTAGCTGATATGAGAATATTTTGTATCTTCTCAATGTTATTTTACTTCCTTAAGTTTTCTGGCTATGCACTTCAGAGTCACTTTTTAAAGATCTGCTATTAAAATTGCTACAGAAAATGTTACTATTACTACACATTGGAAATCTGTAGCCAGTAACTTCTTTTTTGTTTACTGGAACAATTATTATTATTATTTTTTTAAACAACCAAATGTTTTTTGTTTGTTTTTTTAATATATATTTTATTTCATTATTTTTAGAAAGAGGGGAAGGGAGAAAGGCAGAGAGGGAGAGAGACATCAATGTATGGTTGCGTTTCACCTGCCTCCAGCCACAGACCTGACTGGAGACCTGGTTTGCAACCTGGTTATGTGCCCTGGCTGGGGAATCGAACCTGCGACCTTTGGGTTCACAGGCCGGCACCTTATCCACTTATCCACTGTGCTACCAGCCAGGGCCTGGAACAATTATTTTGATAACATAAATTTGTCACAATGTGAATTTCCTTAGAAGCACAACTATCGAGTGACAGAACAGTTTATGCCTTAATGTTCTCCCACCTCCCCCAGGATAACCCCTGATTAATAGCATGCGCTTAGAAGGAACATTCCTCTTGGGTTTTCGTTTGATAGCAAAATATTAGTCTTCTCAGAAAACTGGCATGAAAAACAAAAAAAAATCTGGGTCTTAATCTTAAATTTGCCATTTACAGGTCACTTGCTCTCCCTTGGCTTCCATTTTCTCATCTGTAAAGTGTGGACTTACACAGTGCTAGAAGAGAATTAAATAAAATATCTAGAAAAGCTTTTTGTAAGTAACTAGACAAGAGAGAAGATAGCATTTATTCACCATTAGCCTGGCATTGGCCAAATATTTATATGACTTAATCTATACTATAGGCTATCAAAGTGGGTGTTGCCCTGTTATGCAAGTGAAGAGCAACAAAAGCGATGTTCCTGGGATCGCACAAGATACTGACTTCAAACCTATGTTGTTTTCACTGAATCTCACATGTTCGAAACTAAGTTTTTCTAACTCATTATAAAGAAGGGGATTTTAATGTTAGGTTTTTTTATTAAACTACCAGAAACATTGCATTATAATAACAGACATTAGAAATATTCAGAATATCTGATAATAGAGGAATGTTGAATTATAGGGACACTCTTCAGGGAATGGGGAGAAACATTGATTTCTATTCGACTTATTTACGCATTCATTGGTTGCTCCTTGTAGGTGCCCTGATCAGGATTGAACTCAATGCTATAACCAACTAAGTTACCTGGCCCTGGCCTTTGGGGGAATTCTTTAAAGAAGTGTGCTATTTTTGTGAATCAATTTTAGGGAAATGAAAAAAATGTAATAATATTTCTAGGAGGTGAAATATAAATTTGTAAAGAAAAAGAGAGCTGCGACAATAGATTTTGAGTCTCTTCCCAGAAGATAATAGGGTATCAGTGTGTCCTGCCTATACTAGCTATTGTTTTAAACCTTTGAACTTTCTCTGTCTAATCATAGTCAGTTTTAATGGTAATGGATTTTCTACCTAAAGAGTTCTCATCTTTAGGTAGAAAAGGAAAAAAGTAATTTTTGCCTTTCAGAGGACATTTGGCAATGCCTAGCTATATTTTTGCCCATTGCAATTTGGGGATGAAATATGGGTATTGGTGGTGGGTAGAGGTCAAGTATGCTGCTAAATACTCTGCAGTACACACAAGCTGCCACACAAAAGAATTAATCCGACTTGAAGTTTCAGTGTCAACAAGGTTGAGAAACCCTATATTAAAAGAATCTCATATTTTCATACAATAACATCCATTTTTTGCAGCCTGGAATGTATTTTCAGTGCTGACTGTTGTTATTTTTTTGGCTGTTATTTGTATGCCCTGTGATAAAAAGTTTTTGACAAAGATTTACATCATGAGATGTAAATTACAGTAATTTTTTAAGGGATAGAATTGCTCTTTCATTGTGTAGGT
Source organism: Noctilio leporinus (assembly GCA_004026585.1). NCBI lineage: Eukaryota > Metazoa > Chordata > Mammalia > Chiroptera > Noctilionidae > Noctilio > Noctilio leporinus. Next base: position 38,508 of record PVIW01010287.1, read on the forward strand.
TACATCATCATACATAGTCATACAATTCAGGAGTGGCTCAGTTTCTTAGCATGTGCAATCACATATGGTTATGATAAAGTAAATCTTTATTCCAAAGACTTCTGTTGTAATGAATTATATATTTCATTTAAATCCTAAACATGAATTTCTATTGTATTTTTCCATTTAGAAATCTTTAACTTGAGAAATGGTATGTTATGGTATAATATGCATGGGCCTTCAACCTAACACTAAGTTGAGTTCGAGTCTTAGCTTAAATCAGCCCTCTTCTTACAGTGGGGACTTATTTAATATCTTGGACTCTATATCTAATTATGAGTCTAATAGTAATGGCGTTTTTGTATGTGTGTGAGAAATGGAGATAATGTAAAATCTGCCTGGTAACAAACTTGTAATAAATGGTAGTTCTTAATTACTAAAGCTGTTCCTTTTTTGTAGGACATTTTCTACATTGAAAATCAAAAGGAATATGAAAATAAAAAAGCTGCTAGGAAGAGGAGAACCCAACTGTTGGGGAAGAAGATGAAACAAGCTATTAAAAGTCTAAATTTTCAAGAAGATGATGATACCTCACGAGAAACTTTTGCAAGTGACACAAATGAGGCCCTAGCCTCTCTTGATGAACCGCAGGAAGGACATGGAGAAGCAAAGCTGGATGCAGAGGAAGCCATTGAGGTTGATCATGCTAACGATTTGGACATTTTTTAGTACATTTTGAGGAATAAACCTAAGTACTATTGTGATAAACCATTTCTACTGAATTGCTTTGTTTAACTTTGCACTGATTAACATGAAAATCTGGAAAGACCTGTATTGTTTTAAATAAAACCACATGTGGTGAGTTGAATGCAATTGATAGAAATGTTTAGAATTTTTTTCTCATGTCTGACAAAATACTTAGCAGTAGCAGAGCATTTTAATTTCTCAATCTGTTGCATGTGCTAATTATAACTAGTTGATGATCAGTTTTGTCCAGGTCATTATAACATGCCATTCAAAAATTGTTCGTTTGTTGTTGTTTTTTCTGATTTTTCTTCGCAATGAATTGTGACTGGTTTCAAAACATTCCATTAAAAGATCCTAATAAGACACATGAATTGTTCAACTATTTATTACAAATGCACACAAATTTAGTTTGTGTTCTAAGAACTCTTAGGTTTTTTAAAGGATAATTGATTGAAATTCTAATAGGTCTATACTGATGGCCTTTTCCACTTGTTTGTGGAACAGCAGAAGCTCTTCAAAGATGTATTGATTCATAACTTTAACTTTATTTTTTTCTGTTTTTGCTATTTTTAACTTTGTTTTTGACAATCAACTTGGTCATACAGTAAATACTGAACATGATCCATACCTGTGTATTACCGTGCATATTTAAAAATTCTTCAGACTGGTTTACCTTGTATTAAAAATACAAGGTATTAAAAATATCCCACCTACATGGATTTTCAAAGTATTCATTTTTATTGAAGGAAGAATAAACCTTCTAAAGGTAGGTTACTTATGATGTTCCAAGAGTTGATTATAGTTTGCAAAATAAGTAAAAATACGTAGGACATGATTACAAACTGTTCCACACAGACAATGTACTTGAACTCAGTGGTTCCTGAAATACATGGTTATTGAAGTTGGACTTATGGATTTAAGTGGGAAAATGAGAAAAATAGTTATTGATTGCTATGTATTCATAAAGAATGCAAAAATAAAATAAGTTTTGGCAGTCCTTAATGAGATTCAGGTGACTTTTTTCTTCCATCTTAAATATGCTTTCAGGAAATTATAACCAAGGAAAGAAAAATATTTTAAGTAAGGAACTGGATATTGGCCCTGAGATTTTTTTTAAGTTAACTTACTATTATTTTTATTTTTTAAGATTTTATTAATTATTTTCAGAGGGGGGGGGGAGAGAGAGAGAGGTAAGAGAGGGAGACAGGCATCAGTGTATAGTTGCCTTTCACCTGCCTCCAGCCATGGACCTGGCTGGAGACCTGGCTTGTAACCTGGTGATGTACCCTGGCTGGGAATGGATTTTTTTATGAGGTGATTTTAAAGGTATATTAGGAAAGGTAGTCATTCAGAAATCTAAATGCCACGTATACACAAACAATGCTGATTTTTCTAGTGAAAGATGGTTTTGGAGGAGCATTAATGCTTGAGAGGCTACATCATTAAATGGATTGATTGTTCCTGCCCCACCCCCACCACCTTCCTGGTTCATTTTCTTCAATAGTTTTTTCCTGAATATTTGAAACCACACAGATTTCTGGCTTGTGTTGCATCCTAATGTTATATATAGAAATCAACAATTCAACATTTAAGGTTCCTAAAGTTTTATGTATTAAAACTACCTTTCTCTAAACCTCTCTATATATCCAGATCTAGGGATAAATATATAACCTTGCCAGATAGACATTAAATTAACACTTTTTGAGCCACTTTGTATTTTGCATTGATTCTTTGCTGAGCCTAATATTTTTCCTGCTTGTTGTTTAGTAGGGTTGATAATAATAACCCTCCACCTCTGTTTAAGTCATTTATGAGCTCATCTTCACTTGTAACTTTTCTTCATTAAAATGAGTTTTTGACTTTGGTTGGGTAACTCAGTTGGTTAGAGTGTCATCCTAATACTCCAAGGTTATGGTTTGATCCCTGGTCAGAACACATCAACCATGTGCAACATATAAAGGGGAAAACCAGGGGCCCGTAATTGGAAGACATCGAGGAAGGGCACAATGCTGACTGGGTCTTCAGATCAGGAACCTGTCATCACAGCACTCAGGATGCTGACTATCTTGCTCACACAAAGAACGTAGTGCTCCTCAGAGCTGGATGACTCCTAATTACTAACACCACACAGCAGAAATTTTATGAGTAAACCAGGTCTTAAGCATAATTTTAGTTTAAGCCTCTCTTCAAAAAGTATCATTATTTTATGTCTTAAAGCTTGGCCCTGGCTGGTAGCACAGTGGATAAGGTGCCGGCCTGTGAACCCAAAGTTCCCTGGTTCGATTCCCCAGACAGGTCACATAACCAGTTGCAAGCCAGGTCTCCAGCCAGGTCTGTGGCTGGGGGCAGGTGAAAGGCAACCATACATTGATCATTGATGTTTCTCTCCCTCTCTGCCTCTCTCCCTTGCCCTCTCTCAGGAAATAATAAATGAAATATCTATATATATTAGCCAAAGTATAGCACAGGCATTTTTGGTTATGTGCAAAAACAGGAAAACAGTGATTCAAACCAATATTTTGCTTTAGATGTTGCCTAAGCAAATTTATCTTCCTAATTATGTTTAATTAAGCAAATGTTCAATTGTGTTTGCACTTCTTGAGCATGTATTTACTAAGAGATAAAAGCAATCCAGATGTATATCTAAATATTAGAATCTAACCAGTAATTTTTAAGTTTCCTTGGATATTTCATAACATGAATAATTCAAATATAGATAAATGAAAGTTGACAGTATATTACATGATAATTTTGTATTTTTCAGAAAAAAGTTTAAAACATATTCCTCTTACTTTTTTTCCTTTTTATTCTAATGACCAGCTTTTGCCATTTTTGTTCTCCAAGAAATACAATAGAAGGGGTATATTTAAAAACAAGCAAACAAACAAAACCCTGAAAATAGCTCTCAGACCTGCACTTTTCATGAATCGTGAATGGGCTGCTAGGAAGTGAGCAGGACATGGTTACCTGTGGTAACAATGTCATCATAATTAGACTAGCGGGTGAGTGAAGTTCTAGAGAATTCCCATCCCTCCAGGCCCCGATGGCTTCAGGAAAAGACACTTGCCCTATCTTACCTAAACTGGCCAACAATAGCTGTAATGACAAGTCATTTAAGCCTGATAATAAGTGAGTACTGAAGGGTTCTGGGAGCTTGGATTTTGTTTGTGGGTTGGTTTGTTTAGGACAGCAATTTTGTACTTCCCCCGGCATCTCTACAGAAAGCGTTATGTTCCAGGGGAAACAATGTGTGTGCAGGGAAAGAAAGTCTGACCTGAGTGTGGACATGTACTAAATTCAGAAGCTAAATTAGTTACCATTTTTTGTGTGACTGGCCTGAGACTCCTTTGGGCTATGGGTAGGCCTGAGGCAAAGCATGGTGCTCTGCCTTTTCCCTGAAAATCAGGTTAAATTAAACATGGTGAGCAAACTGTAAAGGACAGCAGGTAGTTGGAGGTACAGACACCCAGGCCTGACTCTTGATCTTGGTAATACTCCAGGATTTAATGGGGTGTTTTTCTATCAAGTGAGCTTCAAACAATGTCATTGGTAATGCTGATTCGGAGAAGGGAAGGGGCAACATCACAGACATGACGCAGCTGCCTCTGTTCCTCATAGTTGCTAAAATGATTGTATTCATTTTTTTTTTAATTTTTTTCTTTTTAAAGATTTTATCTATGTATTTTTAGAGAAGGGAGGAGAAAGAAAGGGAGAATGTGTGATTGCCTCTTGCATGCCTCCAACCAGGGATCTGGCCAGCACCCCAGACATGTGCACTGACTGGGAATCTAACCAGCGATCCTTGGTTCACAGGCTGGTGCTCAATCCACCGAGCCACACCAGCAGGGGCTGTAAAAGTTTTCTTAATTGTATTTGATCATGTTTATTTTTTTTTAATTATTTTTTCAACCTGGCTTGTGTGGCTCAGTGGATTGGGGCCGCCCTGCAAACCCAAAGGTCACTGGTTCGATTCCCAGCCAGGGCACATAACCAGGTTGCAAGCCAGGTCTCCAGCCAGGTCCTTAGCTGGAGGCAGGTGAAAGGCAACCATACATTGATGTTTTCTCCCTTTCTTCCTTCTTCCCTGCCCTTCTTTCTGAAAATAATGAATAAAATCTTTTTAAAATTATTTTTCTACATATTCCAGTTTTTTAATATATTCCAGGTTTTATCACAATTTTAATATTGAAAAAATTTCAAATACAATGAATCCTGGTGGTGAAGAAAAGTGTAGATAAGAAGTTTGGAATTCAGGGAAAAGGTTAATCAGATAAAAGCTGCAGCAGTCTTTCATCCTTTGACTGTGTCCTGGGTGGTGACCCTCTCTCCCTGGACCAGTGACTAAAATGATTATTAAATCACAAGATATCTTTTTCTCCTTGCCTTCCTAATCTTCAGGTGTAGTGAGGTTCATTTGCCACGGTTTTCATTAAAGCAAGGGATGATCCCAAAACGTTACGTTATGCCTTGGAAAGAAAGTATGGAATTCAGGAGGATGAATCTGAAGGTATTTTCCTATAAATAGTTATAATTTTAAAAATACTTTGCTATTTAATATAATGAATAGACATAATAATTATATAAAAGCTACTTTAAATTTTATTTTGTATTTTTTTCCAGCTTTATTGAGGATTAATGGCAAATGTAATTGTATATATTTAAAGTGTACAATGAGAGGATTTGATACACATTGTGCATTGATTGCCAGGATCATGTAATTAACACATCCATCACCTCACAGAGTTAACTCTTTGGTTTTTTCTTTGCTTGTTTGTTTATTTGTTTTGGTCAGAATGCTTAATATATACTCTCAGCAACTTTAAATACACAATTAGTAATTGTAGTTACCATGATGAATGTTAGATCCTCAGAACTTACTCTTCTTAAAACTAAAAATTTGTAGTATCCTTTTATCTACATCTCCTCATTTCTAAGCTCCTCCCAGGTCCTAGAAAATACCATTCTATTCTCTGACAAAAATATTTGATGAACTGACATATAAACTTGCAAACAGAAGTTAAATAGCAACACCTGGTCAAATAACCCAATTACAATCCTAAAAATAGATACACCAAAAAATTTCAGAACGCTAGGTCTACCTTTTTCTCCACACAATTAAGAAGCTCATCAGAAGTAGGTCCCATTAATATTAAAGCTACAGTACAGAGCATGTATTTTTAAAGCTGTACTGCATATTTAGGTTGAGAGCTATGGGAACAGTTGGGCTAGATTTACAGATAAGACTCTTGCCTATTCCATGCTCCTACTCAGTTAGTAGTTTCAAAACGTTTTCCAAATTCAGATTGACCATTCACTTGTTAAAAGGTAAATTGTTTCTTTAGAGAATGGTAAAGCAGACTACAAGGGGAGATTCCAAGTTAGGATTCCTTAAAAAAAAAAAAAGGTATCACTAACTTGCAAATTTCTAATAGATAAGCAATTAATGTTGAATAAGTATTTGCCAATACTACAAAATATACCTATTATATGATGTAAAAATACATATCCTGAAAATATGGCTCAATTATTTTCTTATAAAATGTAATAAAGCTGCCATTTACCCTGAGATGATTATTTTAAACGTATTTTATGTGATACTTTGATCACAAGATAAAACTAAGGAAGTGAAGACAACAGACTTAAACATCAAATTTATATTAATATTATATGATTATTAAGACTTTCTACAATCTTAATATTGGGCTGTATTTCATGTACTTTAGTGGTTTATTGAATCATTTTCAAAGTCCTAACTCACTTTAGCATAATGACAATATCAGTACTGATTTTATCTTTTCATTTACTAGAACTACAGGGTGTAAACTTTGAGTTGAAGTCAATAATAAAGAACTTTTTTTAGTCCATCAAAACATCTATTTTTTTTTTAATTTTATTGTTGTTGTATTACATCCATCCCCTTTTTGCTCCCCTCTGTCCCCCTCCCCACCCACCCATTCCCCCAAAACATCTATTCTTTTTTTTTTCTTTTAATTTTATTGTTGTTGTATTACATCCATCCCTTTTTTGCTCCCCTCTGTCCCCCTCCCCACCCACCCTTTCCCCCCAAAGTCAATCCCACCTGTTGTCCATGTCCA
>PVIW01010288.1:0-45310 GCA_004026585.1 Noctilio leporinus
GGGGAGGGGGACAGAGGGGAGCAAAAAGGGGATGGATGTAATACAACAACAATAAAATAAAATAAAATAATAAAAAAAAGGCTACATAATATATACTCCATATAGATGATATATCCAGAATAGATAAATCCATGGAGATAGAACATAAATTAGGGGTTGCCAGGAGTGGGGGGAGGGAGGTGTGAGGAGTGACTGCTAACATCTTTGGGGTGATGAAATGGTTCTAGAATTAGTGGTGAGGGGTAAGTACACAGCCACCATCTCCTACCCCAGTACGCTGTACCTGGCCTGAGGGCTTCCAATTCCCTTCTTGGTTGTTCCCTGTGGAAAGCCATTGGCAGTGACATCAAGGGGCTGCTCAGGAACTGCACTCCAGCTGATGGCTATGGAAAGAAAAGATTGTAGGGTTAAAACTATTCAGTTTTCTATAAATTCGAGTTGTTTTAATAAAAGTATTTCCCTGCCCTAGCTGGTGTGGCTCAGTGGATTGAGTGCTGGCCTGAGAACTGAGGAGGCCACGGTTCTATTCCTAATCAGGGTACATGCCTGGTTTGCAGGCCAGGTCCCCAGGTGGGGGCGTGTAAGAGGCAACTGATGTATGTAGTCTTGCACATTGATTTTTCTCTCCTTTCTCTCTCCATTCCCCTCTCTTAAAAAATAAAATATTTAAAAAAATAACAAAAACATTTCCCTGCCTTTGCAGACCCATGAGAACTGTATATAACATCAGACACAATGACTATCACTCTGATAGAGTACAAAGTGATTTATTTATGATTAATCATCATCATAATCATCATTGTAACAACAATTATCGAGCATTTTTAAGTTAAACACATAGTAAGTGAATGAAACAGAATTTCTCATTTAACTCTCATAACAATCCTGATAAATAAATGGCATTTTTATCTGGAGACAAATAAATTGGGGCTGAGAGAGAATAAGCAGGTTGGCCAGGGTCACAAAGAACATGAACCTGACACAGTGTGTGTGTCTCCAAAGCCCACACTATTGACCATTTGGGTATTAAATGGCCTCCCCAGGCTGGGAGATGCAGCCCTTCCCAAGCCACTCCATGGCCTGGGCACAAGTGACTCCAGCGCAAGTGGAACCTGGATCCCTTACCTGCTCCACAAGGAACAAGTCGGCCTGAGCTATCAGCTCTTTTTGCCTGCACCGCCCAGCGGCTCTGCTCAAACAGTAAATCTGACTGCTGTATTTTCACTTCTTGAACTCCAAAGCCTTTGGGTAAAGCTGAGACGTTCTGACACCTAAATGTGAGAGAAAGTGCATTTAGTGCAGGGGCACTCCTTGAGAAAGAGAATGCCTAGGATTGTGGACCCCACTGCCACTACTGTGTCTTAATGGGAGACAAAGGCCTTAGGAGGCTTGGGGGTTTCTTTAAGGGGAGGGATGTAACAGAATAAAACCTAAAACAGCCCTGGCTGGTGGCACAGTGGATAAGGCGCCAGCCTGTGAACCTAAAGGTCGCTGGTTTGATTCCCAGTCAGGGCACATAACCACGCTGTAAGCCAGGTCTCCAGCCAGGTCCTTAGCTGGAGGCAGGTGAAAGGCAACCATACATTGATGTCTGTCTGTCTGTCTCTCTTTCTCCCTACCTATTTCTCTAAAAAATAATAAATAAAATTGAAAAAATATCTAAAACATATGAACCTTATGGCTGGACAAAGATCCCTTCCCATTACTCTGAAGTGGTAACTATTTGAATCACCAAACCTCTGACTTCAGTAACATTAAACTCCATTCCTGGTATCAGTTTTGAAAGATTTTAAAACCTTAAGCAGAAACATTCATTTGCTGGCATCTGCTTCCTAGGGAATCCTTCAAACACATCAGAAACCAAAATTATCCTATAATATAAAACTTCATTTGTTTCTCTTGTATCTTTCACATAAACTCAATGCCAACAAAATGCTGGTTTAGACTTGAGGAAGCAGCAATTTAGAAGTCTCAGGATAGGGAAAACATGGAAAACACAGAAAATATCTTGGGCAGAATGGTTAGGGTTGCTTTTATTTATTTTTAAAAACATCTTTATTAGGATATATTTTGCATACCAAAAAATTCACCCATTTTAAGTGTATAATTCATTTTTTTTAGTATATTCACAGAATTGTGTAAGTATCACCACAATCTAACTTTATAACATTTTCATTATGCCAGTAAGAAATGCTGCATGGCCCTAGCTGGTGTGGCTCAGTGGGCTAAGTGCCGGCCTGTGAACCTAAGTGTCATTGGTTCTATTCCCAGTCAGGGCACAAGCCTGGATTTTGGGTCAGGTCCCTAGTTGGGGTCATTCAAGAGGCAAGCGCATGTTGATGTTTCTCTCCTTCTCTTTCTCCCTCCCTTCCCCGCTTGCTCAAAATAAATGAAATCTTAAAAAAGAAAAAAAGAAAATACTCTAAACATGATGAGCATCTTAATATTAAATTTCTTCAATAGGAGTCTTAACAAAAATCACTTGATCCACTGCTGGCCATTTTAGTGGTTTCCTTTCCTTTTTAAAAAATTAACTACATGCCTTCTGGCTGGTGTGGCTCAGTGGATTGAGTGCTGGCCTGTGAACCCAAGGGTCGCTGGTTTGATTCCCAGTCAGGGCACATGCCTGGGTTGCAAGCCAGGTCTCCAGCCAGGTCCCCAGTTGGAGGCAGGTGAAAAGCAACCATACATTGATATTTCTCTCCCTCTCTTCCCCTCTCTCTAAAAATAGTGAATAAAATCTTTAAAATAATAATAAAAAAATAATGACTATATACAAAGCTAAATATTTGAACACTTCCTTAATTACTTCCTTAAGGTGAATTCCTGGCAATGGAACTGCTAGATCAAAATGCATAGCTTTTAGGCCCTGGCTGGTGGCACAGTGGATAAGGCACCCACCTGTGAACCCAAAGGTCTCTGGTTCTATTCCCAGCCAGGGCACATAACCAGGTTGCAAGCCAGGTGAAGGCTGCCATACACTGATGTCTTTCTCCCTCTCTGTCTCTCTCCCTTCCCCTCTTTCTAAAAATAATAAATAAAATCTTTAAAAAAAATGCATGGCTTTTTCCAAGGCTCTTTGGACACACTCTCAGGCTGCTTCTTGGGAAGACTGTTCCAATGGAGCCCCCTCCCTGCCCTCTCACCTCCCAATTAGTGCTCTCTGCATGGCATCCTGGCTGTACGGGCACTTCCCGATGACCACAGCTAACAGGTAGATAGGCTCTTCCAGGAAGTGCATCAACAGTGACCCCTGGCATCCGAGGACGTTCCACCGTGCCAACTTGTCACTGCAGGACATGGAGCAAGTCCTGTCTCCCCGGCCTGGCTTCACTCGGAGCAAGCCCACCTGGTGGTAAGCAGCACCAGGCTTCCCCGAGTCTCCAGCTTCCCCAGGCACACACTTAGCTCCAGTTCTATAAACATCCACTACTTTGGCACCACTGTGGGCCATTCTAGCAACTTTGGTCAGTTCCTCTTTTGTGAGATTACAACTGCCGACATTTGGTGGGACTGGGACATTTTCTTGATTGCCAAAACTCTGATGGTGAGTCTCACCATTGGCAACTTTTTGAGTAGGAGTGGGCTCAAGCCTCACTCTTTTGGTCACTGGACTGTCTGAGTCTTCACATTTCCTTTTATCTTCAGTAGCTTCCAGGTTACCACTGGCCTCAACTGATGCATTATGGGCCCAATCTCTACTGACAGGACAGCAAGGCTGATCTTCAAACTCAAGCATTGGAATGATGGAAGCATCTCCACCTATAGGAGAAGAAATCCCTTAGATCAATTGTTCTCAAGGGAAGGCCAGCCAAAGCAGCATCTCTTGAAAATTTGTTAGACTGCAAATTTTGGGAACCCACCATAGACTTGCTGCATAAGCAACTCCCACTGATGCTCCTATCAAGAAAGCAAGCCTTTAATTTCTCCAATAATGTCTGTGTATTAATAAACTCTCTGGGTGATTCTGATGCGAGCTCAAGTTTAAGAACCATTGCTTTAAACACAGCTTAATGTTATTCTTCCAGCTGACCTGAGATGACTTAAGAACACTTGCCCACATTTCCCTAATATGATTCATCTTGTTGACAGCCTCTGACCCTCTCCTAGACTCAGTGAGTTAGAATTTCTGGACGGGGTGTGTGTCTGGAAAATGAAATATTTTAACAAAAGATCCCAGGTAATTCTTAACACAGGAGGTTTTGGAAATACTAGTTTAGATCAGGATTTCTCAACTTCCACATGACTGACATTATGGACCAGATAATTCCTTGCTGTGGGGTCTGCCCTGTGTGTTATAGGATATTTAGCAACCTCCCTGGTCTCTAGTTATTGTATCAATAGCAGCCCCTAGTCTGACCATCAAAAATGTCTCCAAATGTTGCCAAATGTCCCTTGAGGAACAAATAGTCCTAAATTGAGAACCATTGGTTTAGAATGAGCAGTTTCCCAACTGCATTTTGTGGACTGTTAGCCCACGAGATGTACTGGAAAACAGAAGTGAGTGGCTGATTTCATGGTTAAATACTGGGTTGGCCAAAATTTCCGTAAGATGACTCTAGTAGAACTTAGTTGTGTTTAGCTTCATTTGAAACAATTTTGTTAGACTGTATTGTGACAGCTGTCATATCAGCATGCATTAAAAAAAAAAAATCAAAATTGGTGAATTTTTGTTTAGCCATTTTAAGATTGAAGATGGAAGAAAATAAGCAACATTTTTGGCATACCATACTTCATTATTTCAAGAAAGGTAAAAACCCAACTGAAATGTAAAAAATGATTTGTGCAGTGTATGGAGAAGGTACTGTGACTGATCAAATGTATCAAAAGTAGTTTGTGAAGTTTCATGATGGACATTTCTCTCTGGACAATGATGCTCCATGGTCGGGTAGACCACAGTGATCAAATTGGAACATTAATTGAGAACAATCAGTGTTACGCCACGTGGGAGATAGTCAACATACTCAAAACATCCAAATCAATGAAGTTATTAATGTAAATGAAAAATGAGTCTTAAAAAAATGTGTCTTGTTTCATGACAAAAAACCATACAAACTTTTTGGCCAACCCAATAAATTGTGCAAACAATGCTTACAACTTCCCCATCTTCAAGATGCATGTGCATATCCTTAAATTCTGAAGTAAATTACACAGCTGGTGTTTCTCTATGCTAGTTTAGGGATTTCTGACCTACTCTGTGCTTACAGGGAATAAAAAGAAAAAACCAAAAAAAATCCAGCAGTTAGTAAAAAGCACAGCTTCCTGTTTAGAAGGGAGCTACTTCTTCAAATACCAACCTAATAACGTGTGTTGCTTTTCTAAAATGTGTGAATAATACATTGGTAGCTTTATAACCCAAGAGTGGGAAAGGCAAGAGATGCAGAAGTGGAAGTGCTGCCAGAGAAGCCAGCTGGCAGGTTTCCAGAGACCTTGCAAGGTGACAATGACTTTGGAGACTTCACCGAGGCTCACCTCCCACTCTGCAGGCTCAGAGATTTGATCTTGACAGATGCTTGAACTCAAGAGGCTGACTCATGCTAATAAAATTCATAGGTAAGAGTCTAAAGTAGCTAACCCATGTACCAAATTATCTATTAGTGATGAGGAATAAATACCAAGAGAGCCAGAGAGTCACAATGTCTACGCAGTGTTTTCTTTCTGCAAACCATAGATGGACATCACATTAAAGTAAGTTTTTAAAAAAATGAGCCAGGAAGTTGGATTAGTGGTTCTAGATTTTGATTTCACAGACCAGTAAAATTTCCATAAGATCTTAAGATCAACAGAGGGTGGTCACCTTTTTATTCTTTAAAAAGTAAGATCTTGGCCCTGGGTGGTGGCTCAATGGATAAGGTGCCAGCCTGCGAACCCAATGGTCACTGGTTCGATTCCCAGTCAGGGCATATAACCAGGTTGCAAGCCAGGTCTCCAGCCAGGTCCGTAGCTGGAGGCAGGTGAAAGGCAACCATACATTGATGTTTCTCTCCCTCTCTGCCTCTCTCCCTTCCTCTCTCTCTGGAAATAATAAATAAAATATATACTTTTTAAAAAAGTAAGATCTTTAAAAATCCCAGTTGCAATTATTAAAAGTAATTAAACTCTCATAAACTTTAAATGGAAAGAAATTAGCTTTTGGAAAAATTCACTACATAGTACTGATTTTTCTTATAGATGAGTACCCTCTCCCAGAGCAGTACCGGCCTGTGGATACGTAAGTTGATTAGGCAGCAGTCAGGCTAGCTTGATCCCCAGATGCATCTGTCTTCACAGTAAGACTACTGAATCAGCCAGGGCTGGCTACTCAAAGTGTGGTCCACAGGCCAACACCACTGGCGCTGATCATGAATTGATTAGAAATGCAGAACTTTAGGCTCCACCCTAGAATTTGAATCTGCACTTTAGCAAGATCCCTAAGTGATTCATATACATATTATAATTTGAGAAGCACTGAGTTAGGAAACATCTCTTGGTCCTTCGATCAGAAAGCTCACTACAAAGAACACTGTGGATGGCCCTTGCCTACCTCTGTGTGTTATTTTGACTGACTCTTAACAGACTCTTTATCAACACTTATTCTTTCCTGAGCTATATTATATTTTTTATTTGAGTTATGATCAAGTCTTGACAGCTATTCTGTCTCAGAGTGATTACCTATCTCTGTTCTAATTGCTTGTATTACTCTTTAAGGTTAATATTCAGAGAACAATCTTATATCTTTATTTCAAAGTTTTTTAGATGAGGTAACTTTATTGCCATCCTTGAATTGTTATCTACAAAGGGCAGAAATTATTCTTAATTTTCAAGATAGAAAAACAGAGGATAGAAATGATTCTCTGTTGGCCAGGTCTGGTCTTCCTGCCTAATGTTACCACAGCACCTGAACATCCCTTTATAATTCATCAAAATTTACCATAGCTGTCAACATTCCATCAAAGTCTCTTTGAGAGTAAGCAAGGGACTAGTCCTATTCCCTGCTATGTACCCAGTACGTCATATAGTTCCTGACAAGTAGTAGAAAATATTTGTTTAATAAATGAATGAATGAATAAAATGAGTCTGGACTTCTAAACCTTATTGTTGGTTTTACACCTGCTGGGGTTTCAGTTTTAGGTTTCCTAGTCCTGACTGGGAACTGAGAAGTGAGTAAGTCTCCCCCATAACACTCCCAACCCTGCCTTTTTTTGGTAGAGAAATGACTAGGCATATTGGCCTGTTCACAAAGAGGCATTGTTGCTGGTTGTAGCTACACTTCAGCCAGAAGTGCTTTTTTGAGAAATCTATGTACGGATAAGACAAACATAAGGAAGTAGATAATGCCAACCTTAACCCAAAGCTTGAATATACTTACAGGGCGTATGGCTGGAGAAAAATACAAATGACAGGTCTGGCTTGAGTTTCCATAGTCCTTTCTGAGTTCCTGGCACAAAGATGCTATCCTCCTCCAGGGCGGCTGCCAAGTGAAGTTGATGGAGAAGGTACCTAATAGGTGCAGGATGTTATCAGAATGAATACCAAGCCCTGGCTGGTAGCACAGTGGATAAGGCGCCGGCCTGTGAACCCAAAGGTTGCAGGTTCGATTCCCCAGCCAGGGCACATAACCAGGTTGCAAACCAGGTCTCCAGTCAGTCTGTGGCTGGAGGCAGGTGAAAAGCAACCATACATTGATGTCTCTTTCCCTCTCTGCCTCTCTCCCTTTCCCTCTTTCTAAAAATAATGAAATAAAATCTTAAAAAAAAAAAAAAAAGAAAAGAATGAACACCAGTTTCTGTGGTAAAGGGGAAGATTCTGGCTGGGAGATTAGTAAGAAAGAATGATCTACAAAAGACCAGCATGAAAAACAAAAAACAAAAAACAAAACAAAACAAAACAAAAAAGACCAGCATGACTGATATAACTTGGAATTATGAGAATGATCTAGACCAGTGATTCTCCAAGTGTGGTCCCTGAGCTGGAACATAAGCATTATCTGGAATTTGAGAGATAAGCAACTTCTCAGGCTCCCCCTTGACCTGCAGAATCAGAATCTCTGGGGGGTAGGTCCAGCAATCTGGATTTTAAGAACCCCTTTAGGTGATTCTGGTGCACACTTAAGCATGAGAACCACTACATAGACCTATTCAAAGTTTAGTTCACAGGCTAACAAAAGCAGTTTAACTCAGGAGCTTATTAGAAATGCAAATTCTGGGGCCCCAAACCAGGCTAAATCAGACTTGGGGGAATGTGACTTTACCTTTGGAAACTCCTTCTGGCTATGACCTCAGCATGGCTATCATTAAGGATGTCTCCTGTGGCAAAGACAAGATACTAGTAAAGACATATGAAACCTGGAGAAGCTCTGGTTCTAGAAGCAGAACACAGCAGTTTCCTCCTCCAGTACCCAGGGTGGCCATGGAGCTCCTGGAGGGCTTTCCCAGAAAGTATCGTGATCATTAATGGCAACACATCTACAGAAGGTTCCTCAACTCAGTGCTAATCTTTCACACTGGAAAGCTCTGTTGTGGGGGTCTGTCTCGTGCATTACAGGATGCTGCGCAGTGTTCCTGGCAGGCCAATAACATACTCTCCTCCCACCCTTGTGACAACCAGAAATGTCTCCAGTGTCAAATGTCCCCTGAAAGGCAAAATAGCCCCTGGGACTAACTACTAATTTATAGGGAAACCTTTATCTGGAGGACAGGGGTCCAAGTCTTTTGTGCCCTGGTATCATCCTTGTGCTCATGGTGATACAATCCATGGAATTCAATCCACAGTGGTGCTGGAGCAGCTTCTCATATACAAGGGAAGCACACTCCAGGAGGCCTCTGCTACCTGGAAGCAGGAGGTGAAGGTGCTAGATTTCTAAGGAATTTCTACATTCTTTTTGGGGCTAAAGTCTGTATTTAACTCAAGGTTGCTTTCTGGGTCTTCAGTAAGATATTGTGGATTACTTAAACTCAGAGAACCTCTTCGTTTGAGCATGAAAATACTGGCCAACTTTCAATACACTCAGAAAAGGTGTTCCTGGCAGCCTCTGCTTTCACTGTTTACTTTCATCCTTTAAACGAGTTCTGTCCTTCCAACTGGAGCAAGTCAGTGTGAACTGAAATGTCAGCCACCTCAATAATTTCAAAGAGAAGAAAGGGCAACATGGACACCATTTCCAAAGCTCCCTAGACAGGCACTGTTTAGATCCCATTATGACCTTACCGCTCTTCCTCATTTTGGACTGGCCTATGCATTTTGTTCCTGTTCCCATGGAGACAACTTCCTTTGTCACTGAGGGGAAAAAACACAAATTGTTAAGTGAGCTTTCAGAAACTGAATGATCCCCAGTCTTCAGGGTTAACTAAATTAGCCTGTACACTCGTCTAGACTAGAGCATTCCCAGAGGCTGACCCAGGGCAGGATTGCAGTGGTTCCAGCAGGGCCATCACCCACGACCTGAAGCACTGCGCCACCTGGTGGTGCGCTGGGGAACATGCCCAACATCACAGTTCGTACCCCACGGCAGCTGCCCCTGGAGCCATGTCTAATTAATCTACCCTCTTTGAGAAGGACAGGGAAAGTTTCAAGGAGAAAAGGTCTCACCTTGTACCTCTTTGCCAGGGAAGTTACAGGCCTGGTCAGCTATAGGCTGTATCTTCACCACAGCTGCCAATAATGTCCACTCACGGCTGGGCTCCGGCTTTCCTTGCTTGGGCAGCCTGACCCTATAGTGCTCGTAACACAGGCTTGCAACCTCATCCGGGGTCCACATGGTCTGAGCTGGTGCTAATCAAAAACCATAACCATCAGAAGTGCAGGAGCCATTCCTTTTCCCCTATTCTTCTCTCACAGGTGTGCATCTCCTAAACTCTAAGGTACAAGACTTGCAACATGGGAGCAATGGGCAGTGGCAGCTGGTCCAGGGCTAAACCTCTGAACCTGTCCCCACGGCCTTCTTTTCTCTGACTCTCCAGTCAACTTGACAGCAGCCCCTTGTTGGCTTACTTCTTCCCTTATCAAAATTTAAAAGAAAAGTACAGGAGGCCCAATGCACGCTGCTACACCCTCACACAAGTGTGCTTCAACAGGCTTTCAGATGTAGCCCAACCATGTTCAGACTTAGGTTTTTCTATCTGAAACTCCATGGGAAAATTTCTCCTACTCCCCTGCTATTTTTCATCTTAAAAATATGATCAAAGCCCTGGCTGGTAGCCCAGTGGATAAGGTGCAGGCCTGCAAACCCGAAGGTCGCAGGTTCCATTCCCCAGCCAGGGCACATAACCAGGATGCAAACCAGGTCTCCAGTCAGGTCTGTGGCTGAAGGCAGGTGAAAGGCAACCATACATTGATGTCTCTCTCCTTCTCTGCCTCTCTCCCTTCCCTTCTTTCTAAAAATAATGAAATAAAATCTTAAAAAAAAAAACAAAAAACAAAACTTCAAAGAAGTCCCCAAATCCCACAAACCCAGAAGATACCCTGTATCTTCGAGATGTGTGTGTGTTTAAAAATATTTATTTTAAACAGCGGGTAAGGAAGGAGAAAGAATGGGAGAGCTACATCAATATGTGGTTGTCTCTCATATGCCCCCAGTCAGAGACCTGGCCTGCAATGCAGGCATGTGCCCCAACTAGGAACTGAACTGGTGACCCCTTGGTTTGCAGGCACCATGGCACTCGATCCACTAAGCCATACCAGCCAGGGCCCTTCAAGGTATTTTTGAATCTCTTTTCAGGAATTTTATTTTTGACTTTTTCCCCCAGATTGGTTCTTCACTTCCCTGCAGAAAAGTTCCCACTAATGCCCCTATCAGGAAAGCAAGCCTTTAATTTCTCCAACGATTCCTTTATGATGCAGAGGGGAGAGTGAAGAGTCCAGTGGTTTCTCCCCGGTCAAGCACTCTCATAGGAAACTGAACAGTGTGGGCTTTAGTCACCCCTTCTGGGTTCCAATTATGGCCTTGCTTATATTAACTGTATGGAATTGGGTAGATGAACCTGTGCCTATTTCTTCATCTGCTAAAATAGATACAACAGCAGTATTTAATCCATGGTGTTATTGTGAGGATTAAATGATACTTATAAAAAGTAACTGCTACCCTGGCTTGGTAGCTCAGTGGGTTGGAGCATCACTCCAACAGGCCAAGGTCCCAGTTGTGATCCATGGTCAGGGTAATTAAGAATCAACTAATGAATGTATAGATCAGTGGAACAAATGGGTACTTCTCTCTAAAATCAATTTATAAAAATTTTAAAACTGCTATGATATTGAGCATACATACCATCAACTGTGATTAATGTTATTAAAAAGAAACTTTGATTTCCCTGATTGATTTGCCTTGAGCTCCTTGGAAGGGGGGGAGCTGTAAGGGGTACATAAAGCCATGACTAGAAAACATTCAGCAGATCAGACCTGCAAGATTCCTAGGGTACTTCACTAGAAACTCTCCCACTCTTGACTATTGGCTCTATCAACGCCCTCATTTGGGGTCAAATGAATGAAACACTTCTTAGTAGAAAATGAGATCATACGGTGATCAGGACAAAAGACTTTACTGAGCCCCAGTGCATGTACCTTCTGAAACTTGATGTTTCTACAATAAGCTTCATACCTTATGTAAAATTAACTACATAAGGAGGACCTTAGACCAGTATGGCTCTAATGGCCATGGTGAACTATGTAAGCAAACCAAGATGTAAGCCTATATATAAATGCTTCAAGGTGTGGAGGACAAAGCGGCTGGCCACATACTAAACCTGACAAGTTAGGGGAGGCCTCCATAGCATGCCTTACAAACTTTAGAGACCAAAGGTAGCTATACAGGTGGTCTGAAAACAAAAACTCCTAACTCAAACCCTTATGGTGTGGTAGGCATTGCTCTGCAAAGTAAAAGGTCACTTGTTTGATTACTGGTCAGGGCACATACCGGGGTTGCTAGTTCCATCCAAGGTCAGGGCGTGTGCAGGAGGCAATCAATCAATCGATGTTTCTCTCCCTCTCTTTTTTCCTCCTTTCCCTTTCTCTGAAAATGCATTTTAAAAACTTTAAAAAATAAAAAAAGAATTTTAAAGAAGTCTTAACTAAAAGTTATGGGGTCGGTTGTCACATCCTAGGCCTGTAGCTTCCTTGACATAGTTCAATCTTTACCTTAGGTGAAACTATTATCTTTTTGCATCTAAAATAATATACTTTTGAAATATCACAATTGATATTCTCTTCCACAATCCCTCACTGTTATCTTGTTCCCCATATACCAACTCTAAGTACTATAAATGTTAATTAACTATCCTATACTCACCCATTCAAAAGAACCATGTGTTTCTCTTGCCTTTTTTAATCCAATTCCAGGATTTTCCTGTTTAGCTTTCTCCAGCCCCGTTAATCTATATGGATTTTGTGTAACCCTCCCCACACCTCTTTTTATCTAATATATAAGGTAAGCTACAAAGCTGCCATTCTCCAGAGTATTTTCTCAGACCACTGTGGCAATTGTCAGTTTGGCTCAAATAAACTTATAAAAATTCTCTACAGGTTTGGACATTTCTTACGTGAACAAAGCTTACATCAAAACACTACTCGTCAACTAATTAATTACAAACAACCAATTAGGCTTTAAGCTGTAGCCAATCAAGTAATTTCCTTTCTTGTTTATGCACTTTGTTTTTCCCCTAGCTTTATCTGCAAAGTGCTCCAAGCCACTTCTGGTTTGGTGCTGGCCGGTAGGTATTGATTTTTGCTCAAAAAGCTCTTGAAAAATTAATATGCTTATCGTTTTTTGAACAATTCAGATGTACAGGCCTGTTATTGCAGTAATTGGTCATGGAAAATGAGACCATAGTGATTTAAAATAAGAACCTGGCAGGAACTGACGTAAGTTGTTCAAGTCAGAAAATCGACATTGTCTTGCATCTATTGGAGCAAAGTCAGAAAACCAACATTAAGTCTTGCATCTATTGGAGCAAAAGAAAAGTTTGGGAGATGCTTAACTACTCCATTTGGATTTCCCTATCATTTCGGGGATGGGTGGGACGGGTAGGGGGCTATGCATTTTATGACGGCCAACACTCAGGGAACCAACCTGTAATGAAATCAGACACATCACATACAAGAAGACAGAACTTGCTAGAAGAAACGTTGATGAAGCATCCAGAACTATATCATCATTTCATTCATAGTTAAGTCTGGCTGAATGCGTACAATGGTTGAATAAATGTTTCTGATATACCGGACCCACTTAAAATTCACACCCACTCTCTCCTAGATCTTGAACAGCTCCTTCCAAAACAACAATAGCTCAGTTAAACAGGCCTTCCCACCGATAAGACCGCCTCTTACGACAAGTGCAAAAAGTGTAAGAACCCACTTCTTGGCAAATAAAAAATTAAGGTAGATCAGCTGCCAGCGGGGTAACGTGTTTAACCGAGGCTGGGAGGAGGCCTCCTCCTCAATACCCCTGGAAGCAGGCCCTCTACTCCGCTACCACGAGCGGCGCGGGCTGGGCGCCATTTGGCCGGTTCCAGGACCGACACGCGCTGAGGCTAGGACAGCCCGCGCGTCCGCCTCCAAGGGTTACGCGTCCCGCGTTCGCCCCCGGCAAGCGCTCTACACGCGGCATACGTTGGCATTTCCATGAAAGGAGCAGCACTTTTCCACCTGCCTCGCATCGTGGGTGGCCCGGGCCTTAACTCCTGCCAGAAGCTCGAGACTACCCCCACCTCATTTCTGCACTGTCAGTCACCTAAACCCACCGCCTTACCGACGCTGCCCGCCCACCTTTAAGACACGCGCCCTCGAGGGAAGCAGCGGAACCTCGGTAGCGTAGGAGTGTGACGTCACAGAGGCTATTTTCAGGCCCCGCCCCCAGAAGTGCGCAGTGAACGCTGGCTCTTGTAGTTCTTGGTGGGGCGTGGCGAGAGGGGAAAGGTGTTTCGTGCTTAAGAGTCCCGGGGCTTGTGGGGCTGAGTGTGGGTACCAATGAAATGGGCTGAAGAAAGCTGACGGCGTGTTAAGACAAGATTCATGTAATAGAATGATCTCGTGTCCTGGAACGCTGGTCTGAATTTCCATATAAAACAGAACTGTCCCATTGAAATGTAACTTGAGCCAGATAAGCAACTTAAAATTTTCTAGTAGACATAAAAGTCAAATGAAATAGGTGAAGCTAATTTTAATATTTTATTTAACCCACCATATCCAAAGTATTATTTCAATGCCTAATCAATGTTAAAAAATATTGAGGTATTTTACATTTTTGTATACAAGTTTAAGAAATCTGGTATGTATTTTACACTTACAGTCCATTTCAATTTGAGCCATATTTTAAATGCTCAACAGCCACACGTGGCTAGTAGATACTGTATTGGGCAGTGGCAAGTCTAAAATCTTCAGAGTGCCAGCAATAGGTAGAATAAGCTGTTTGGGTTGTTCAGGAGCATGTACAATCCCACAACTGTGTACCTCATTTTTTAAAAAAAATTTCATTTCTAGAAAGAGGGGAAGGGAGAGAGGCAGAGGAGGAGAGAGACATCAATGTATGGTTGCCTTTCACCTGACTCCAGCCACAGATCTGACTGGAGACCTGGTTTGCAACCTGGTTATGTGCCCTGGCTGGGGAATCAAACCTGCGACCTTTGGGTTTGCAGGCTGGTGCCTTACCCATTGTGCTACCAGCCAGGACATCAATTTCTGAAGATGAGAATTCGTTTTTCTACTTGTTACCTGCCTGAATTGCATTGAACTAATAGTTCAATTTAGTTATCCCACTCTTCTCTCTAGTTCAGAGGACAAGGCCCAAGGGCTTCCTCTAAGTCTGAGGACCCTGATCCTCATTTGTGTCTCTTCAACATCTTTCATCTGCAACTGACTCCCCCTTCCACCTTTAAGAGCTGATCTTGGCACTGGAATCTCAGATTGTCTTTTTTTTTTTTTTTTTCTATCTCTGTAAATATCGGGCAATTCTACTTATTCGCTGTTTAGGCCCAAAATCTTGAAATCATCTTAGGCTTTTTCATAAGCCACTTCCTCAGAACACAGGTAAGTTCCATGACTTCTAACTATCTCCATTACCTTAAACCTTCTAGTGTATTTTGGTGTCTCCGAGCCCATTGCAATTCCTAAGTGGCCTCCCTACTTTCATTCTTGTCTTTCATATGCTAAAAGTAGAACAATCTTACAAAAACCGAAACACTTCTTTGCTCAAAACCTAATGGCTCTCCATCTCACTCATAATAAAATACTCCTCTGCACGGCTTACAGGGGCATGTACAACCTGGCTCTTCACCGACCTTCATTTACCACTCTTGTCACACCAGAACCTTTGCTCTTCCTCAAAAATGTAGTCCTCTAGTCTGGAGTGCCCTTTTTTCACAAGTCTCTATCTCCAGATCTCTCCTTAGACCACTACAGTAATAACATGTACTTACTTGTCTCTTGTTTGTCTGTCCACCCCCTCACCCCCTCAAATATGTAAGTTCCATGAAAGCAGGGACTTGGCTTTTGTTCATTGCTGAGTCCCTAATCCCTTAGAACAATGCCTGGTACATAGCAGACATTAATATAAATTTGTTAAATGAAGTGGTATAATCTTAAACCTTCATTAGGCTGCCAACCTGAGAAAAAAGTTGAAATTCCACAGGTGAAAGAGGAGGCATGAGTAGAGACAAATGATTTATTTGATAACAAGGAGTAAAGGAGAAATCCTCAATTCCTTTTTCTCTCTCTGGTTACTGAACTGTGATAGTCACATGGATAGCAACATAGAAGAATTCCCTTTCAGTCCTTGATCTTTTGTGATGTGAAAAGATGCCTGAGTTATTGCAATTATCATTTTCTAGACAGAAGTGCCAATTGTGCTTTCCAACGTATTACCAGTTGCTACATTTTCCTTCTTGTCCTCAGGTTTCATGGCAGGAAACAGAAGTACTTCCTACAAAAGATAAAATGCATTTTGAAGCTATGAAATAGTTTTTTTCACAGCTATCCACCTATCCTTTTTGCTTCTGATTATTGTTACAGCAAAAACCCAGATACGTATATCCCAGCTGAAAAGACAGATGTGTTCTTTGGTTCAACTAAGTTCTTTTCAATTATAAAGGACAGAAAAGAACCAATGCATAGCACTGCCCAGGGCAGAATGTCCAAAGAATCAATAAACAGGGGTTGTCTGAAAATTTGATTTTCTCATCTATAAAATAGGTTAACAGTTTGTACACCTCAAAAGGTAGACTTAAATTGAATGAGATAATGCAAGTAGAGAGCTTAACCTGTTTCCCGAATCCTTAAGAAATGCAAGCAATTAGTGTTCCTTCTGCCTCAAATTCTTTAAGGTTAGACACTCTGATTTTCCGCCCATGGTGTTGCATGTAACTCTTCTGCCTGCTCCTCCCTCCAGCCCAAAGCCCACTCTTATTCTCCAGACCCACCAAGCCCCATGTCCAACACAGTGGAACTCTTCAGGGTAGTGTGCATGCTTTACCTTGATGTTATTGGAGTCTGTGAGAAACATGGTGACTCGGTCAATGCCCATGCCCCAGCCAGCTGTGGGGGGCAGCCCATATTCCAGGGCAGTGCAGAAGTTTTCGTCTATGAACATGGCCTCATCATCACCAGCGGCCTTGGCCTAGAAGAGAAGAGGACCAAACAGTGACTCTACTCTAGACTGCATCATCTTCCAGTGTTAAAACACTCAGAGGGTTGGCCATTCCAAGGATGTTCTGGAAATAGAGGAAGGAAGAAAGGGAGAGAAACATCAATGTATGGTTGCCTTTCACCTGCCTCCAGCTATGGACCTGGCTGAAGACCTGGCTTGCAACCTGGTTATACTGCCCTGGCAAGGAATCGAAACCAGTGACCTTTGGGTTTGTAGGCCAGCTCCTTATTCACTGTGCCACCGTTCATTAATCTTTATCTGCCTCTTATGCCCAAGCAGCTTTAATAAATGTACCACCTGAGAAAAATTATGTTCTTGTTAGGCAAATGTATTTTCAAGACAAGTGTCACACTCCCTACATAGATCATCATGCCTAAAACTTCTCTTACATAGAAATTCTAGGGCCAAACTAGTCAAGTTCTCGATCTTGAAATGTGACTTCCTTCAGTGAAGCCAGTGGCTTTGTCCTTCATTTCTGCCAAAGTCACCAAGAGATGCAGACAATGACACTGACCAGAGTTCAAGCTAGTGAGTACAGACACTGACAAAATACACCCCTCAGCTCACTCTCCTTTCTTACCTTGGCCTGATCTTCAAAAAGCTGCCGCTGCTTCATTGGATCATTCATCTCGGTGTAGGCATTGCATATTTCCTTCTTCATGACAAAAAGCTCAAAGCGTTCAGTCAGGCCCTCTTTAGAGCGGTGCCTGGGGACAAGAGATTTAAAGGGGAGATTCATGAATAATCTAAATCTGGTACAAACATGAGAGTTCCTGAATTACAGTTGACTCAAGTGTTACTGAAGCCCGCATGCACCAATCATTTGGTACCATAGTGAGGAGGGTTAGAGAGATAATGAGACCTTAATTATCTTTACAACAAACCCGTGTGGTAGACTATTCCACTGAACCATTCCTCCTATAGTCATGTGTTCTGTAATCTGTCACACGGACTCTAGGGTGCCCATGTGACTTGCGCTGGCCAATGGGACACTGGCAGAGGCTTGATATGTGGTTGCACACTCGGGTTAATCCTTTTGGAATGCTTCCTCTTAGAACCCAGCTGCTACATAAAGCCACCTGAGTTACCCTAGCCAACATTAGGTAGAGAAGATAGACTACTTTTACGCTACTAAGGTCTGGGCAGCAACAGGTAACTGACACACCATGCTTTATCTTACCATTTTGCCAAAGGGCTCATTATCTGCGGGTGGTCACAGATGAAAGTAGGGTTGATGCATGCCACTTCCAGGAACTCTCCAACAAGCTTGGTGAGAAAGAAAAATAGAGCTGGAGATCCTTTCTGAATAGCATTTTGACTGTCATAGTCCAGGTGGAAGACAGTCAGCTTCCACCCACACCAGAAACTAGGGGAGTTTATCTTAAACACCTCAATGGCTAAGGATTATATTAGATAAAATCCATAACTATTTTGCTCAGCAAAACTTGTTTATTCTCTTATCTCCAGCTCACCTTCATAAGGAATAGGGGACTGGTTACCACTGGATGAAGGCATGTACTAAGATGCATGGCCTTTTACCTTATCAAGGAGCCTGGCTGTGGTCCGAGGTGGAGGGCACTCAACTGCTTTGGCCACACAGATATCATCAAGAATTTTGCGAGTTTCTGTAATACAAATGTACGGGTTATATGACCTCCACTATCCTGGTAAAACAAGTATACAAAGAAAACAGTGCGGGAAATGCTAGTTCTGACATAATCTAATTCAGAAATAAACAGGAAAGAGGGGCGTACAATGGAGGAGTGCATCACTCTACCTTCAGTTTCGAAGAGTTTGGTTTCTGGCAGCTTCATGCCCAGGGCTTTCTCAAGCTCTTCTACCATGCTGATTTTTCGGAAGGGTGGGGTGAAGTCAATCTCGTAGGCTTGGCCCTCTGGGCCATCTGGGTGGTAGGTGACCTTGTAACTGCCTGTAATATGCTTTACCATCCCTGGGAAAGAAATTTCATTTAAACAAGACATAGGGCCCTAGCTGGTGGCTCAGTGGGTAGGATGTCGGCCTGTGAACCCAAAGGTTGCTGGTTCAATTCCCCAGCCAGGGCACCTAACCAGGTTACAAGCCAGGTCTCCAGCCAGGTCCATAGCTGGAGGCATTTGAAAGGCAACCATACATTGATGTCTCCCTCCCTCCCTCCCTTCCCTGCTCTCTAAAAATAATATAAAATCTTTTAAAAAATAAATAAACAAACAAACAGGACACAGGAAGTCCTCTTGAAGGCAGCACATTATTACCCCTCCAGACTCGTGTGAAAGACAAAGGAAGCAAGAAAGGTCACCTGAAATCATCTTCTCCGTGATTTCCATGAGATCGTGATAGTCTGCATAGGCCATGTAGAACTCACAGGTGGTGAACTCAGGATTGTGCGTCATATCGATTCCTTCATTCCGGAACTGGCGCCCAATTTCATAAACACGGTCAATGCCACCAACCACCAGCATCTAATAACAACATAGGGTATGTCATGTGACTAATCTTAATGGCTCTGGGAAGTCTCTGTCTACAAAAGCTGTAACTTAGTTTTTACAGTTCAGGTATGGTCTCAGGTCCCTAACTAAATGTTGAGTACCACCCTATTGTCATTAGGCCTTAGTAGTGGATAGTCATCACTTATTTTGGCTGTCCAGGACCTCTGAATACTATTCTTTGTCCCCTCATCTTGTGAGTGAGCCTCCCCAAGAAAGAAGCCTCTCCTGGGGTGAAGATATAGACATATGACCAAAGCTCCCACCAATTAGACACAACCATGTAACTTCAACAAGAAAGCTACTGAGAGAAGATGTAGATATTGCACCGATTTCCTTCTGGCTGAGGGAGCCAGAACTACAGAGGGCCTAAGGGCAGTGACCTATGCCTAATGCCTGGGCTATAAGTTGTGGTAACTGTGCCTGGTAGAAAAGATACTGGGTTCTCCATGGGATGATTTGAGAGAGGATTCAGAACCCTCATATGGTCTCCAAGCCGGATTCTTTGATCCTCCTGGAAACTGAGTTTCCTCATATATTTTAATACATGTTTCTTTTGCTTAAATGAGCTATAATTGATTTTTACTGCCTGCAACTAAGAATTTTAAATGATAGTTTTCAGTATTTTCCCTAGTAACTTGAAGGTAGTTTTTTTAGATTGCTAGAGAGATTATCCAAGGAGAACTATAAACTTAAAAGTATAATGGAAACCAAAGTAGGAGGAGGATCTGTAAACCTAGAAAAGACAATCCCTTTGCCCTCTGACCTGTAACACTACTGATCTTATAGAAAAATTCTATTAGTGTAACACTCATATGCCTGACAAAATAGAGTATTCTTTTGGCTGTTCTACCCTCAGTACTCTTCCTTATTTCTGACTGCACCTGAACAACGTAGGTTTTTCAGCATTCTACTTTTCTCAACAAACGGAGCATTTTCTTCTTGGTTACCTTATGGTAGAGTTCTGGGGCAATTCTCATATATAAATTCATGTCCAGCTCATTGTGGTAGGTGACAAAAGGCTTGGCCACAGCTCCCCCTGGGATGACGTTCATCATGGGAGTTTCAATCTATAGGATGGAAAGAAACACTGAATTCTTAGAGGTGCTCTAACCAAAGGCTTTGGGGAAAGCTCATACTATACACCCAAGTAACAGTTAAGTTCAATAGTAATGTGAAAGTGCTTGACAAAAAAGTAGAGATAGCTTGATTTTCCAAAAGAGCCTCAATTTCTATTAATGGCAACACCATTAACATAGTACAACAGTTCCTTAAATAACATTTTATTAATGCTAGTTATAACAATCTCTTGTTTTTATCAATTAGCCTATGATAAAACTAATTTCATTATACTCATGTTGTTTCACTTGAAGTTGCAGAATCTATCAATGATATTTAAGGGAGGATTTACTGTACCATAAACTTTCATAAGCTATCAATGAGAATGGGGAAAAGCTTTTCTTGAATGCAACTGATTAAATTTTTAGTATTTACTAAAAAAGTAACTGCTTATATCTTTTGGCTTAGTTATTCCACTTCTAGAAATTCATCCTATAGAAATACTTGCAGAGAGGCACAAAGATGTTCACTTAAATATTACAGAAGAAAATCAGCAGCTTTAGAGACACATGCCAAAGGGTTCCAGAATATATTAAGGTGGGAAAAACCCCAAAACAGGTCCATCATAATACACGTACTATGACTTCATTTATGTTTATTATTATCTTAAATTTATTGATTTTAGAGAGAGGAAGACAGAGAAAGAGAAGTGGAGTGGATTCGGAAGAAGAGAGAGATTGAGATAGATGGATAGATAGAGATATAGAGGTTGAGATTTCTTGTTCCATTTATTTCTGCATTCATTGCTTCTTGTGTATGCCTTGACCAGGGATTGAACCGGTAAACCTGGTATATCAGGATGATGTTCTAAACGAGTAAGCTACCTGGCCAGGGCTGTGACTTCATTTATGTTTAAAGAAAAAATAATACTCTGGTTTCTCTTCAGATTGTATAACTCTTTCACTTTTTGCTAAAGAAAAAAACCCTTCCAAAATGTGTACCCCACCTACAACATGCATTGTTGACATATGTTATGCAGAGCAAAGGGAGGGGAAGAATTCATAGAAATTCAAGTTTGGGGAGGGAAATTAGTTGGGAGAAGTAAAGGGGGACTTTTAGTTTTGCTTCTATTTACTTCTTTATTGTTTGAATTTTATATTAACATGTATTCCCCTTTCTCATACAATTAGAAAATATTTTTTACAATGTTTTTCCACCCTGGCTGGTGTTAGGTCAGTGGACTGAGTGGCGGTCTGTGAACCAAAGGATGACTGGTTTGATTCCCAGTCAGGGCACATGCCTGGGTTGTGGGCCAGGTTCCCTGTTGGGGTGTGTGAGAGGGAACCACATACCAATTTCTCTCCCTCTCTTTCTCCCTTTTCTTCTCTCTAAAAATAAATAAAAATCTTTAAAAAAAAAAAAAAGTGTTTTTTCCTGCCCTGGCTAGTGTGGCTCAGTGGACTGAGTGCTGGCCTACAAAGTTGCCAGTTCAATTCCCTGTCAAGGCACATGCCTGGGTTGCCGGCCAGGTCTCCAGTGGAGGGTATGTGACAGGCAATTACTTGATGTGTCTTTTGCACATTAACATAAGGAAGAAGAAAAATAAAAACGTATTTCCTAAAAACCAGATTTTTTAGTTAACTAGAAAATTTGTTGTAGATAGTCTTACACTATCCTTTATTTTAGAAGTCAAGTCCTGCCTTCCTACTCAGGACACTAAATAAACAAGGTGGTACACAACGCTGGCAAGAAAGGGGACTTTTCATTGAGCATGAAGGATACTGACACAGGACATGCCTTAAAAAAGGGAAGGGAAGGAACACTAAGAGGCAGGCATAGCAAGGCAACCTATCATGTCAGGAACTCTCCATCACCTCTAGGAATCCCAGTTCATCCAAGAAACTTCTTATATACGTGATGATTTTTGAGCGGATGATAAATTTCTGCCTCACAAAGTCATTCAGGATCAAGTCCAAGTATCTCTGACGATACCGTGTTTCCTAAACCAAAAGCAACACAGATCACTATACCATCTGATTCAATGGTATGGTAAAGCCATAGCTAGGAGGTCACAAGAGCTTACCTTGTCTTTGAGGCCAAAGTGAAGGTGAGGTAACATATGCAAGCAAGGAGACAGCAGTGTGATCTCATAGGGAATGATGCTCAGCTCACCCTTTTTGGTTTTCCCAGGATTACCCTGAACTCCAATTATGTCTCCCCGACGCAGTTTGTTATTGATACGAATAAATTCTTCTTCTGATTTATAATTCCTGAGTAAAAGGATAATGCAATTCAGTATATGATACTCCAAATTAGAACTAACCCCTGGCTTATCTGGATCCTCACTAAATTGTAATGCTTAGCTGATGTAGGCCCAAGAAAAATCTCAGATTCAAAATCAACTATTAAAAAGTATTGTCTTTTATTTTTAATTGCTGCATAACCCAAGAGCAATCATATTCTCCAGGTGACCACATGGCCTTTTTATTCTCTCTTCTGCTTTGCCCAACTCCTATTCCACTTCTAACCTTAAATGCCAAGGGGAAAAGAAGACCACATGGGACTCTGTCCCCAACTTTGTTGTTCTGGTTGAACCTAGAAACTGTATAACTGGATACTTCTATCTACCTTGAATTGGCCATGACTTGCAACTTGACCCCCTCTCCTCGAAGGTCATAGAAGATGAGCTTTCCCCCAGATGCTCTTTTGGCATGGATCCTACCTAGAAAAAAGAATAGCAAAAATACTGACTGTATCAGTGCCAAAAAGACCTCCCTCCACATTTTTTGTCTGGGCACAACATAAATCAAAACAATTTGATTTTAGCCAGAGGCCTGAGCCCTGTCTTTGTTTTCTTGACAAGGTTGGATCCCCATTCCAACCAGTTAAAGATGTGCAAGTAGACCTGACCTTAAAGATATTCACTGGATTCCTAGAAGATGGCAATGTTGGTGGCAGCATGGATTTTTTTGATCTTCCTCAATTCTCAGGTGAAAATAGAAAATACAGCTAGATAGGAAAGGCCAAAAAGCCACTGAGAGAATTTATAACAAAATTATGTGAAAAAATATTCCCAAGAATCTCCAAATAACAGCACTGGGGCAAATAACCAAGAGCTCCAACACCTCTATGTAGGAACAATGGGGTATCCAACGGGTTTGAGAGCTAGGCTTCTCCCAATTATCCATCGGGATTCACTGGACAATGTGGCAGGCTAAATGGAAGACAGCAGCGGAAACTGGGAGGAGATGTGCCTACTGCCATATGAGTGAGTATAATGGGCTGCATTCAGGTCTAGGGAACTAAGCCTTTTAGTGTAGCCCACACAACTCTCTAAATTTAATAGCTAGGGATCCCTTCTTGGACAAGGCCCCACAAAATTGAATAAACCAGGGAAACAAACAAAGGAAAGAGAAGGTCCAACAAAAATGAAGGAGAAAGACAACCTGGAAATCTCAGATAGCAAACTGCTATATTTCCGGACATTTCACTAAAACAATAGAAAAGGGAGGTCAGTGAAGTTAAGAGTCTTCCTACCTGCTACCTTTAGGGTAATGTCACTCAGGTGGTCCCCAGGCTGCAGATGACTGTATTCATGGATGAACTGAGTCAGTGAGATATCTACATGGAACTTGTGTGGGTACGGGTCTTCTCCACTGACCTTCAGTTGGTGGATTGCTTGGCTACGGATCTTGTAGTATTGCTATTTAAATGCAAAAACAAAAATGAAAATGCCTTAAGAAGCTGAACCTGGTCAGACCAGTGGCCCATCCGGCAGAGTACAGTCTTCTGCCTCAGACTGCCCCCAATGCAGAGGCTTAACTGTCCCAACACCAATAACCTTGACATCGCAGAACTGGATATGGAGTGAGATTTACACTTAAAAGCAAGATTCAACAATAGGAAAATTGGAGTTCTACCTAAAATCATAAGCTTAATTGGTACAGGTGGCCTTGGTTATCAGCTTTGTGGACATATCTACATGGTGAATCACTTTTTTCCCATGTTTTCACCCAAATGAGACTTTTCCCTAAGGCAGGCTCATGGGACCTACAGGATGATAGGAAAGTATTATTCTGTAACAGGGGCCAGCAAACTTTCTCCTGATGCAACTACTCAACTCTGCAACTTCAGACATTTGTTTAAAAAATGGACATGGCTGTGTTTTAATACAATTTTATTTATAATACCAGGGAGAAGGAGTGAGGAGTGGGTTGAGAGGGAGTGGATTTGGTCTGCGGATTACAGTTTACCAATCTCTGGTCTAAATGCTGAGGGCCTGTGCTTTTAACCACAGGGAATGGCAGGCTCTTCCTCATCCTTTTGCAGTGACTTAGGGCCCAGTACCTATTCCAGTTCCTACTTTACCTTCTTAGTCATTGGTTCCCAGGGATTTGCCAGAAGCCCCATCAAAAGCCTCCCTGTGCCCAGCCAGGGTGGTGGTCCAGGGGACTCACGTTTGGGTCCAGGCCCTCCTCCTCAGCACCCACATCATTGTCAGTGGTGTGGCTGGTGGCAGCAGCACTGGCCTGGCTTAGTTGTTTTTCACTGATCTCCTTCTGCTTGGCCTCCTTTTCTGCTATTTTCTTCTCAGCTTTCAGACGTCTCTTTAGTTCACTGTTGGGAAGATGAAAATGTTCAATGTGACAATTGTCCAAGGAGTCCTCCATCATGTTCTGCCCCATAGCCACTTGTCCAAAATATTAGCAGCCTGGGGGAAATGCTCTTGCTTAGTTTTCCACTCCTACTTCTTGTCTCTTGGTCACTACACCCTATACATGATAGAGATATCTACTTTCCAGTCTGAGGTCCATGGCAAAGAAAACTCTTACATAATAGTTTATAAGCTAATTAGGCTAGGGAGCCCCTGAGGCCAGGTCACCCACCAAGTCAGTGGTGGAGGGTATTTTAGTTGTCAGGTGTCTATCCTTTGTAGAATATGAAGTTCTTTGAGTACCAATCCTGACAGGGTAGGGCACCATCTCCAACTCCATCTGCCACCCCTCCCTATCTCTCTTTGTTAGTCTGAAGTGGGGAAGGGTGGCTTTTCAAAGTTCAAGGAGACACTCCACTGATATTTTCTTCCTCAGTATTGATCAATGCATTGACAGTGGCGTTCAGCATCAGTCTCACTTTGCCCATTAGAACCTGGTTCTGACAACAAATTGGATAGAACAGTAAACAAAGCGGCATGGCATACCAGGTCATACATGTATCTTTGGAGTCAGACTTTCTGAAACTAAATTCTGACCCTTGGACAAGCGACTTAACTTCTCTCCATCTTGTAAAATGGAATATAGACACCCCCCACTCCCCAAGTGTTACTGTGAGGATTGAGATAATGTATGTAAAGAGATGACCCTGTCCCTAGCACATGGTAAACATGAAAATGTGAGCTATTACAGGTATCCCCCTCTATATTAATCCTTCACTCTCTGCATGGAGGGCAGAAACCTTACAGGTCTGGTTAATTCCCTCACTACCCACTCTTGTTACTTGTTAACTGAGACTCAAAAAGTAAAGCAATTCACATAACTTGGTACCTCCTATGATTTGAAACCTTGCTATGTAACCCCAGAAACCAAACTGATTTGAATAGAGAAGGAGCCCCTCATTATTCAAATAAAATTGATCATTCTTTCAAACCACCAATGTTAACAGTGTCCTGGGCCTATCGTGCTGTAATTCAGTTGGGTCATGTACTCCTATCTAGTTCTTCCTAGCATTAATATAATAAACCCATTAAACTATGTGTTGCTATTTAAATCAAATCAATCCTAAGGATAATCCAAAAAGGACCTAGGGAAGAAGTAAGACTGGATACCAAATAATCCTGAGCAACAAACAAATTCCAGAAAGACAGGCAAGGGAAAACAACCTCAACTCTAGAAAACTTTTTATTCATACAAGGGTTTTGTTTCAGTACTGTTGTAGAATAAGAACCACAAGTCATCTCAAGAATTTAAGGATAGAGAATATGAATCTAGTAAAGATAAAATGAAAAAGGACTATTTTTTGGTAACTGGGCTTTTTGTTTCCTTAGCAACAAGGCCAAAGACTTAGCCAGAGGCTTAACAGAAAAGGATGGAAGGAAGTAGAGAACTTTTGCTCCCAGAACAATAAAGAAGGTAATGGGCACCAACCTTCTTTTATTAGAAAATGGCTTGTCCTTGTGAAGCGCTGTGAAAGGAGCAAGAGGGCCCAGTCGCAGCTCCCTCTGCCCCCACTGTGCCCAGGAGGTTTGGCGCAGGGACCCCCTAACAAGCTTTACAGCAGCTTGCATCAACATGGCAGAACACCCTGGAACTAATGATTACCACCACCTAACAGGAAACACAGAGAGGTGGTGTCAGATGGGACAGACAATATACAGAAATCCAACTAGCACTCCTGCTCTTATGGGGGGAGGAAGAGGCTGCAAAAACTTTTAGTGTCTTATTTTACTTAATGGATAGCAGCCTCTCTCTGCTGCAACTGGAACTGACAGTGTACTCAATCCTGATTACAGTAAAAAGATACATATCTGGGGTCACAAGTCAACAGCAAGTAAATCAACAGCTTACAGGTAGAAATGATCACAGTATTCTAGAAAATGGAAGACAGGACTTAAAACAGTGTTTCTGAAGCCCCTAATGTGGTTTTCTCTCTTGGCACTTGGAAGGCACATGAAATGTCACCGTCAACTGCAAACTGTAGATGAAGTTAAAAGCAAGCTACACAAATGCACCTGTGAGCCAGGATAAAACTTGTTTCAAGCTTTAGGAATAAGGAGGAAAGGAGAATTTCAGGAAGAGTCTTAAACTACATCATGTTTATACATTAGCAGTGCAAGGCAACAGAATTACTGGGATCACGTTCCTTACTGCAAACAAATTTGGCCATTTATTTGGAAATGAGTCACCTATCAGGCAGCTCATCGGTTTTTCTTTCTTTTTTTAAAAAAAGATTTGATTTATTAGAGAGATGGGAAGGGAGAAAGGCAGAGAGAGAGAGACATCCATGTATGGTTGCCTTTCACCTGCCTCTAGCTACAGACCTGGCTGGAGACCTGGCTTGCAACCTCATTATGTGCCCTGGCTGTGAATTGAACTAGCGACCATTGGGTTCACAGGCTAGTGCTAATAGATTCTTTTACACAACATGAGGTATGGTGCAGTCAGTATGAAGTGTTTTGGTTGTGGAGTTTGATATCAGATCTCTGCTCCAGAGCTTCAGATCAATGATAGGTCATACTTTATAGATATATACACGTTAGCAATGTATTTAATCATACATAGCCTCAGTCTACTAAATTAAAAGATGAACACTTGCAAGGTTATTACTGAAATTAGACAAAAAGTCGGCATGGTTCCAATCCAGTGCCTAACACATAAAAGCTGCTTTAAAAAAAAAAAAAAAAAAAAAAAAAAAAAAGCTGCTTTAGCAAGTGGTAGCTATGATTAATCTAAAAAAAGTCAGTAGAAACCCTGGCTGGTAGCACAGTGGATAAGGTGCCGGCCTGCGAACCCAAAGGTCGCAGGTTTGATTCCCCAGCCAGGGCACATAATCAGGTTTCCAGCCAGGTTTCCAGCCAGGTCTGTGGCTGGAGGCAGGTGAAATGCAACCATACATTGATTTTTCTCTCCCTCTCTGCCTCTTTCCCTTCCCCTCTCTCTGGAAATAATAAATAAAAATCTAAAAAAAAAAAAAGTCAGTAGAAAGAAACTGGCCAATTTCCTCAATTTACCTTTAAGTCATACTTTCAACTGGAGACCTTGCTTAGGAGGAAGTCTAGCCCTCAGCAGATAGGTGCCGGCCTTCGAACCCAAGGGTCACTGGTTCGATTCCCCAGTCAGGGAACATAACCAGGTTGCAAGCCAGGTCCCCAGCCAGGTTCGTAGCTGGAGGCAGGTGAAAGGCAACCATACATTGATGTTTCTCTCCCTTTTTTTCCTCCGCTTCCCTTCTCTCTAAAAATAATGAATAAAACCTTTTTTGAAAATAATAAAAAAATAAAATCAGGGTATTGAGAGCCCTCCCCATCCCACCTCCGCCAATAAGTTTGGGGAAAAAAAAAGATCAAGTCCAGTCAATCTTCCTAACAGTAGCAGAAGTAAGAGACCAAGTTCCAAACATTAGCGATCCATGAGACACTCTCACGACAACATATTAGAGTGCTATCAAACCATAAACTTAGGTATTTCCTTTTTCTAGAATAAAGAAGAAACCCAGAGACACAAAGGAAACATCAATTTTTACTAGTTGAGTGCAATTCCATCAGGGCTCAGCAAGAGAATTGAGCCCTAATGAGATAAAAGCAGTCATTACAACTTCTCTCTTATGCTTCTGGAATGACTCTATTTATTTTATGTACCACCCTTGGAAGTACTGAGAAAAGTTACTCGAATCATTGCCTATGTTCTGTGAAGCACCCTAATTAAGAGAGTGTGCAGTATGTAGAGAATATAAGACAGTTAAAAAGGTTGGCTAATCTTGATTTATTTCAATTTACCTTTACACTCCAAGGCTTTAGGGTGATTAACAAAGTTATACTCTGCTAAATGCAGCTTGGTGTGCCTGGCTGAGTAAGGTAGTCCCTAGTGCTAGACATTGGTCAATACTCACAGGCCCTTTGAATAACCCTTATGGATAGGTACATGATACAGTTTTAGAACTGACTGCTTTAATATTGGGTTTGTTTATTTTTTTTTCCCCATAGGATGGCTCTAGTAGTGCTTAGTTGTCTTTAACTTTATTCAAAAACAATTTTGTTAGATTGTATTGTGACAACTGTCATATCAGTGTGCACTAAAAAAAACCCCATCAATTGTCTAGTTATGAAAGGAGAAAAGTACACATTGGTGGTTACAGAATAGACAGGGGGATGTTAAGAATAAAGGAAATGGAGAAGCCAAAGAATTTATATGCATGACACATGGTCATGAACTAAGGGAGGCATTGCTGGAGGAAATGGGGGTACTGGGTGGAGAGGCAAAGGAGGGAAAATTGGGACAACTGTAATAGCAAAATAAATAAAATATATTTAAGAAAAAAACCCAGCACACCAAAATTGGTGAATTTTTGTGCAGCAACTTTAATACTGAAGATGGAATAAGCAATATTTTCAACATATTATGCTTTATTAAGAAAAGTAAAAACCCAACTGGAACACACACACAAAAGATTTGTGTGATGCTGTGACTGACGGACCATGTAAAGAGTGGTTTGCAAAGTTTCTTGTATTATTGACATTTTGGCCAAAATTAATTCTTTGCTGTAAGGCTGTCTCATGCATTGAAAGGTGTTTTGCAGCACCCTTGATCTCTACCCACTAGAAGACAACAGTGGGAGATAGCCAACATACTCAAAATGTCCAATTAATAGTTATTGGTGAAAATGAAAACTGTGCCTTTATCGTTCGGAAGAAACTAAACGACTTTTTTGGCCAACCCAATACATAAGGTTGGCCTCAGTGAGGCCAAGGAGGTAAGGTCTTTCTGAAAAGCTGGTGCATTTATCTTTCTATCTACCTATTTATTTCTTTAAAAGATTTTATTCATCATTTTCAGAAAAAAGGGCAGGGAGGGAGGAAGAAAGGAAGAGAAACATCAATGTATGGATGGTTGCCTTTCACCTGCTTCCAGCTAAGGACCTGGCTGGAGACCTGGCTTGCAACCTGGTTATGCGCCCTGACTGGGAATCGAACCAGCGACCTTTGGGCTCGCAGGACGACGCCTATCCACTGAGCCACCAGCCAGGGCTCTGAAAAGCTAGTGTATTTAAATTAACATTTCCCCAATCTTCTTATTGGAGTATGGCTCACAATATTAAAAAAACACATTTCTGGGAAAGGGACAGGAAGGAGTTATGTTTCGCTTTCCAGTTACCTCTCAGTCCCTAGCCTTCTGGTATCCCAGGAAGGACAGGAGAGAAAGTTTCGCCTTCGAGTCACCTCTCAGTTCCCAGCTTTCTCCTGTTCCAGTATTCTGACAGGTGTGGACCCCACCAGCCCAAAACTCGGGAGCGCGCTGGGGAATGTAGTTTGGGAGTGTAGCGGCCACGTCCCGGCGTGTCCGCACCTACAGGAACCGGCAGGAAGGCCCCTGGCAATGCCGCACCTGCCGGAGCCCAGAAGTTTCAAGCCCGGACTCTCCAGCTGTAAAGGACTTAGTATCCGCAGTGGCACTTACTTTTTGCTCAGTTTTGGCTCGCCTCCGTCCACACTCACTTCAAGCTCCTGCACCGTAGCCATCTCTCCGGACGCCCGAAGTGAAAGAAGCGAGGGGCCGAGCGCGATTTCCAGGTCATGGGCGGAAGCCCCGCCTCTTCCGGAGGGAGGGGCGGCAGGCCGGGCGCCGCCGCGGCGCAGGAGCAGTGGAAGGTCTAGCCGTTGCCGCCACCGGGTGGTGGTACCCCAGCCCAATCAGTTCTCGCTGCCCCGGACGCAAGTTCTCCAGGTTCCCGGCATCAGCTATGGCGGAGGCGGTGGACCTGGGCAAAGACCCCAACGGCCCCACTCATTCCTCGACCCTGTTCGTGAGGGAAGATGGCAGCTCCATGTCCTTCTACGTGCGTCCCAGCCCGGCGAAACGCCGGCTCTCGACGCTCATCCTGCACGGCGGCGGCACCCTGTGCCGGGTGCAGGAGCCCGGGGCCGTGCTGCTGGCCCAGCCCGGGGAAGTGGCCGCCGAGGCGTCGGGCGACTTCATCTCCACGCAGTACATCCTAGACTGCGTGGAGCGCAACGAGAGGCTCGAGCTGGAGGCCTACCGGCTGGGCCTGGCCCCGGCCGCCGACCAGGCCCCGGAGACGAAGCCCGGCGCTCAGGCGGAGGGCGCCGCCGCCGAGCCCGAGCGGCAGCCGCTCACGGGGCGGATTGCCTTCACGGATGCGGACGACGTGGCCATCTTGACCTACGTGAAGGAAAATGCCCGCTCGACCAGCTCCGTCACGGGCAACGCCTTGTGGAAGGCGATGGAGAAGAGCGCGCTCACGCAGCACTCGTGGCAGTCCCTGAAGGACCGCTACTTAAAGCACCTGCGGGGCCAGGAGCATAAGTACCTGCTCGGGGACGCCCCAGTGAGCCCGTCCTCCCAGAAACTCAAGCGGAAAGCCGAGGAAGACCCGGAGGCCGCCGACAGCGGGGGTGAGGCCTGCTGCCGACGTGCGGCCCCTCCGCCTGGCCCCGCCGCTGCTGGTGGGGCGGGGCGGCTCACCCCCCTTCTGTCTGGCGCCCATTTTGGCTTCTTGGGTATCATCCGCCGGCCCGGGCCTCTCCCTCCTTTGACATCCGGGTAAAATCACACCAGCCCCTAACTTCCTCAGTTTCCTTTTCCAAGAAGTAGGATATTGCCATGGTTTGCTATTCAAAGGGAACAAAAAGAGTACGATGAAAGCTTCCCCTTCCCCCCACCCGCTACCTAGCCAGCCAGTTTTCTTCCCCAGAGGCAATGGGGGAACTAGCTTCTTGGGTATCTTTTAAGAAACATTTTGGAGACTCATCTTATTTTAATGCGTCTACTCTTCCTCTGTCACCATACAAAGTAACATCATCATCATCACTGTTGCTATTCATTTTAGAGCAGAAGGGGGGAGAGGAGGGCGAGAAACATGGAAGGGTTGCCTGTCGCCTGCATCACTCCCGGGTTATTGAACCCGCAACCTAGGCTTATTCCCTGATTGGGAATTTAACCCTTGACCTCATCCACCCTCTAAAACCAACTTAGACCCTCTGGCCAGGTCCATAGTTGTATTATTATTATTTTAAAATATTTATTATTTTTAGAGAGTGGGGGAAGGGAGAGAGGCAGAGAGGGAGAAAGATGTCAATGTATGGTTGCCTTTCACCTGCCTGTAGCCACAGACTTGGCTGGAGACCTGGCTTGCAACCTTGTTATGTTGCCTTGGCTGGGAATCGAACCAGCGACCTGCGGGTTCGCAGGCCGGCGCCTTATCCACTGTGCCACCAGCCAGGGCCATAGTTGTATTATTGACAATAGTCCTTATGCTAGTGATTTTCAACCCTTGTGGACACATTGGTGTGCTGCAAGAATTTTTAAAACATGCAATTCCTAACATTTTAGGGATACTTACCCCTTTCCCCTTAGATTGTCAAATAAAAAGTGGCAATAGCCAACCGGTGTGAATGAGTCAAAATTTACTTACTTTTGGTGTGCTGTGGAATTTAGTAATTAGTTTATGTCTGCCATGAGATGGAAAAGGTTAAAGATTGCTGCCCTTTTCCGTATATTACATCCCTGTGATTCATAACTGGAAACTTGTACCTGTTAACCTCCCTCACCTATTTTTCCTGTCCCTCCCAGTCCCTTCCCCTTTGGCAGCCACCAGTTTTTAAAAAATACTTCTATATTCAGATAGGTTAAGTATAAATCATTTTAAAGACATGCCAGATTAGTTTATTCTCATGTTTTGGTTTCATTGCACATTCACATAAGAGGGTTCTTGTCAATTGGAAGTTGCTACCTGGTCTCATGGATGAAGTGAGTTAACACAGTTGAATGTTGAGGCTCAGGTGTGGTTAGTACTCAGTGCAAAGCTTTTAAGATGCTTCCATTTGTCTTATGTAATAATGGCTGTGGACATCTCTGACAGACATAACCCCCCACTATTCTTCCTTATGTGACGATTACTTGTAACAGTTTAAAGTCTGGGTAGGTAAAGTCTGTTTCTCCTTTTCTGTGTCCTTAGTAGGAATGTTGTTTTTGGTAAAAGTGACATTTCAGGTTTATTCATTCAACAGATATTTGAGTGCCAGACATTTATCCTGCTGGGATGTAACAATAAAAAGTAAAAGTCCTTGTGGTCTTGGAGCTTAACATGCTAGCTGGGAAGTGGTAAGTGTTATAGAGAACAATCAGGGTAAAGGTTGGGGAGAAGGTGGTTTCCTATAGGGTGACAGGGCAGGTCACTATGATAATCTGTTACTTGAGCAGAGACCAAAGGAAATGAAAGTAAGCCAGGGCTTACCTGGCAAAGTGTTCCAAATAACGTGAGTACAAAGGACCTAAGGTGGAACTATGTTCTTGGAGCAACAAAGACATCAGTGTGATTGGAATGGAATGAGAAAGATGGAGAATTCTAGAGGAGGAGAGGGCTAGGTAGATCACGTAGTGACCACTGGCAAGCCATTTGTGACTTGGGACAAAATTAGCCTGGCTTCACCCAACCCAAAAGTGTATTTTGATGATAAGATATGTAAATCTAAAAGTTAAATCCTAAAATGACTAAGAGTAAGTGTGAATTTACTTTTTAATATTAGCATGGTGATGATCCTGAAACCAAGAAGACAGAAAAAGTTTTCTATATTTGATTACTTAAAACTAAAAGCCCACAATAAAGTCAGAAGGCAGACTGGAAAAATAGTCCCAATACATTGCAACAGAGTTAGTTTCCTTAAAGACCAAAGAGCAGAAGTTAATAATTAAAAGAACAAATAGAAAAATGAGCAAAGAAAATGGAACAAGAATTTCCCAGAAAAGGAAATAAATAAATGGTCAATAAACATACAGAAATGTTATTAAATAAAAGTAAACTAGACCCTGAACAGAGGACCAGATATCTCAGGCCTGGACTTATGACTCATGGAAACTGAGAAAGTGTGTCTTGTTTTTGTCTTAAAAAAAAAAAAGCTAAAAGTGCACCAGAGCAAGGAAATGTCATATTTTATGTACAAATTGATAAAATTAACAAAATTGGTCATATCCAAAGTTAGTGAGGTGTATGAAAATAGGTACACTCCTACATTAATAGAAGGAAATTGGTACAGTTTTCTTTGGAGGGCATTTTGAAAATACCTAATGATGTTTAAATTGAATGTTCCCTTAAACGTGGCAGTGTTGCTGCTAGGAATTTATCCTCCAGATACCCTCCTTGTACGTAGAAAAGGGTGCATAGTGAAAAGTAAGTTTCCCTTTCCCCTGGGTCCTCTCCCAGAGGCAACCATTACTACTGTCCTTGTTATGCCAACTGGGAAGTGGTAGGTGCTATAGAGAAAAATCAGGATAAAGGTTGGAGAGGAGGTTGTTTTCTATAGGGTGATAGGGAAGGTCACTATGATAAACTGATATTTCAACAGTAACCAAAGAAAAGGAAAGTAGGCCAGGTGGTTATCTGAGAAAGTGTTCCAGATAGAGTAAATAAGTGGAAAGGGCTTAAGGTGGAACTATGTTCTTGGAGCAACAAAGATAGCGGTATAGCTAAGTCACCACTGAAGGACCTTCCTAGCCTAGGTCCTTTTTTGCTTGTAATAATATTAATACACTAGAAGTCAGCTCTGCAGTTTGCTTTTTTGTGAACTTACTGATAGGTCTTGAAATCTCTGTGTCTGTGCATTGCTTTGACTCATTCTTTCCTTATTGATTGCATTGTATTATGTCAATGAACCATAATTTGTTCATTTATTATAGGAAATTTCAAACATTTACAAAAGCAGTATGACTCGTTATACTGCAAGTACCCTTTACCCAATTTGACCTGATAATGGTCAGTTCTTTTAATATCTGTTCCTTTCAATTGAGACTTTTGGGATTCTATTTTAGCACATATCTAAAAGATAAGGCTTTGTTTTTTAATTACTATTTTTAAAATTTGATTTTTTGTACAGTTAATACATTTAAGAAAATTTTTTGCAGTAAAATATATATTACATAAAATTAACCATTTGGCCAGTTTTAAATGTTCAGTGACATAAGTGTATTCCTATTGCCAGGCAGCCGTCACCACCATTCATTTCCAAAACTTTGATTTTCCAAAGTTGAAACTATATCTGTTAAACACTAACTTCCCGTTTCTCCCTCCCCCTAGTCCCTGACAAGCACCATTCTACTTTTTGTCAATGAATTTGATCTCTCAAGGTACCTTATTAAAAGTGGAATCAAATAACATTTGTCCTTTTGTGTCTGGCTTATTTCATTTAGCATACATAATGTGTCAGGATTTAATTCCTTTTTAAGACTAAATAATATTCCACTATATGTCTATACCACTTTTTGTTTACTGTTTATTCAATGATGGGCATGGGGGTTGTTTCTGTTTCTTGGCTATTGTGAATAGTGCTGCTCTGACTATGAGTATAGTAGTATTTGTTTGAGACCCTGTTTTCATTTTGGGGTGTAAAAACCCAGAAGTGGAATTGCTGATTCATATGGTAATTTTATGTTTAATATTTTGGGGGACTGCCATACCATTTTCCAATTATGTGTTTTAACACATGTATAGATTTGTATCCAACAATCAGGATACGGAACTGTTCCATCACAAAAAATCACTCATTCTGCCCCTTAGTAGTCTGTTTTTGTTAAGTGGAAAAGAGAACAAAGTAAAATCCCTGGAGAACAAATAGTAGAGGTGAATTGAGAGGATGTTTACTTTGTTGATGGTATGTGGTAAATTGTGGTGTACCCCTTCCACCCAGATCTGTCTTGGCTGGGAGAGCTTCCTTGCCCAAAGTCATGTGGCTGATCTGTATAGAGTTGTGGAATCTTGGTCCCCTTACCCCAACTGGGTGACCTCTAAAGGAACTTCCTAGCTTTAGCTGAGGCCTTGTCAGTGCTCTTGCACAGCTTAACTTTTCTCTGCTCATCCTACTTGCATCTCTTCAGTGGGGGTTTTCCTAGGCAAATTCCCTACTGAACACCTTACAGAGTAACCTCCATCTCAGGAGCTGCTTTCCTGAGAACCCAATTCCACAGTTTTAATTTGCAGATTCATCAATACAAGGCAGAAATGAATTAAGCTGGAAGAGTATTTTTATTTTGCATATCAGAACAGAAAAATCAGTTTGGATAGTGCAACTTTTCAGAGGCAAGAGTAGACATTATTGAGCATGCATGTATTATGTTTTTCTTTTTGATCAAAACATTTTTTAATGGGAAAAAAGTACAGGCTCACTTTTGGTCCAGAGCTCACACAGCATGCACTATATATATTTTTTTTCTGTAAATGAGGTTTATTCTAATCTAGTGTTGTTCTTCTCTGTAATAGAACCACAGAATAAGAGAACTCCAGACTTGCCTGAAGAAGAATTTGTAAAGGAAGAAATCAAGGAGAATGAAGCAGTCAAAAAGATACTTGTAGGAGCCACCCGGGAATTTGAGGAGGTTGTGGTATGTTAACTAGATTTAACTCATTTTTTTCTGAACCTCCATACTTTTCCTTTGAAATTGGCCAGTTCATATACCTTCTTATTTTTTATATTTTTCATATACCTTTTTTGTACACCCATAGCCCTAAAGGGTTACCTAAAGGTAACCTAAAGGTAAGAGAAGTTCAAGATGGAAGAAGAAAGTGGAAACTGGAATTCATCTAGGTTCTAGGCATGTAGATTTAGTTTTTGGCAGGAGAGATGAAGAGGGAGAGGTAGAAAAGTTTGGGAGAATTATTCTTAAATAGTGTAAAACATCCCATTTGGAATACTTAGATCTCAGTATAAGTTTTTCAAAGTTAAGAATGGATTTATTGCTGCCCTTAGTGGTGACACAGTGGATAAGGTGCTAGCCTGTGAACCCAAAGGTCACTGGTTCGATTCCCAGCCAGGGTACATAACCAGGTCTCCAGCCAGGTCTGTGGCTGGAGGCAGATGAAAGGCAACTATACATTGATGGGTCTGTCCCTCTTTGCTTCTCTCCCTTTCCCTCTCTCTAAAATAATAAATCCATTCTTTTTTTTTTTTTTTTATAAAGATTTTATTTATCTTTCCAAAATGTTTTTATGCTTTTATTTTTTTTAATAAAAAGATTTTTATTTTATTATTTTCAGAGAGAAGGGAAGGGAGAGAAGCAGAGAAGGAGAGAAACATCAACGTACAGTTGCCATTCACCTGGCTCCAGCTATGGATCTGGCTGGAGACCTGGCTGGAGACCTGGTTATGTGCCCTGGCTGGGAATTGAACCTGCAACTTTTGGGTTTGCAGGCTGGTGCCAATCCACTGAGCCACATCAGCCAGGGCACATAACATAATTTTTTTGTACTTTATTTTATTATTGTTGTATTACATTTCTCCCATTTTCTCCTGTTGCTCTCCCCTGCACACCTTCCCTATCCCCTCTCCCACAGTCAATCCCACATGTTGTCCATG
Organism: Noctilio leporinus; assembly: GCA_004026585.1. Lineage (NCBI taxonomy): Eukaryota > Metazoa > Chordata > Mammalia > Chiroptera > Noctilionidae > Noctilio > Noctilio leporinus. The sequence continues at coordinate 37,226 of PVIW01010288.1, forward strand.
ATCGTGGGTTATCCTTACTAGTTCCTTGACTAAACTGTTCCCCTTCTTTGCCTAAAAGAGGAAGTTTTTTTAACCAAGCAAGTTTGGCTTTTTGTGTATTTTGAGCTTGGTGGGAAATTTTTAGCTCTTATATATTCAGTTTAGCTTCTAATACTCTGTTAGAATCCCATATTTAATCACTGTTACAGAGAAAGAAAGAAGCCATAAAATAATGAGTAATTGAAAAAGAAAGTCAAATTATATGAGCATAACTTCTCCAAGAAAAAAGATCTTTTAAATTAATTTTTTTTTATTAACACAAAGAAAAATAGTTAGGCCTCAGTCTAACTATGGAAAATAATTAAAGATTCTGTAATTGGTGAGAGAAGGAATGCACAAGAATTGGCAGAATTTGGGGATTTTTGCCTTTTGTAATCTTCACCTTTGTTTTATTGTTTGATACTAGGTTTATTTTCCCAAAATTTCCAAATGCTCTCAGCAACTTTCCAATGTAGCTCACTCAGGTTTCTTTTCACATACTTTGTAATGTACCTAAACGTAGTATAGCTTAGAGGCCCTGCTATAGCATATTTCTTGAGCACCTGTTACATGGAGCCATTGACAGGCACTGTAGATATAATGATAAGCAAAACAGATACAGTTTCTGCTGTATTGACCTTACAATCTGGGGATGAAGTCATATTTTTAACTAATCTATTACAGACATGTGTATGCATATACATATATTTTTCATATTCAGTGTAGTTTCTAATGTTCTTTTGGAATATCATAGCTAATTATACTTACATATACACAAACATGTACATGTATGCACATACATGCACCCCACCTGCACACATACACTTCCTTACTCTGTCATATACATAATACATATATACACACATGCGCAAACGCACATCCAAGTCGAATAAATGTAAGAAGGAACATAGCATATTAGAGGAACTGAAGAAAGTCCAGTGTGATTGGAGTGCAAAGGGCAAGAAGGTGGTAGTTGGGAGAGACCAGATACTGCAACAGTATTTGTAATTGGGTAATTAGGCTGTTTTATTCATCACTTTCTGTAGGTGGAAGAAAGCCCTGATTTTGAAATACACATAACAATGTGTGATGATGATCCACCCACACCTGAGGAAGACTCAGAAACACAGCCTGATGAGGAAGAAGAAGAAGAAAAGATTTCTGCACCAGAGGTGGGAGCTGCCATTAAGGCCATCCGCCATTTAATGGAAAAGTTTAACTTGGATCTGTCAACAGTTACACAGGCCTTCCTTAAAAATAGTGGTGAGCTGGAGGCTACAACCTCATTTTTAGAGTCTGGTCAGAGGGCTGATGGGTATCCTATTTGGTCCCGACAGGATGACTTGGATTTGCAAAAAGATGATGAAGCTGTCCGAGATGCATTGGTCAAAAAATTTGGTGCTCAGAATGTAGCTCGGAGGATTGAATTCCGAAAGAAATAATTTATAAGATAATGTGAAAAGAAAAAAGGTACAGCAGCCAAAAAGATAGGGTAGAAGAGGAAAAATTTTTTGACCATTGAACTTGAGAGATTCTTATATTGGTGACACTTGTCTTCTGGCCAATGCTGTCATTACTTTGTGAGTCCTAGATTTTGTAGTTACACAGAGTTGTATAAAAGGATAAAAATAAAAGCTATTGGATATATTTAGAGCTGTCTCTGGCAGTATCAGTGTATTTCTGAAATGAAAATATAAACCAGAGAGAGGCTGGTCTATACAGTAACTTTTTTTTTTTTTTTTTATGAAACCTCTATTTTATTGGTGATGGGAGCTAGTCACTCAAGTCAAAGGAGAATTAGGAGACATCTTTTTAGGAAGTGTGAATAAAGAGTCTCATGTTCTTTGGCAGAAGTTCCTCTAGATTGTGATAGATTCTAAATCAGGAATCTAGAAATATGGAAAGATTGCATTACCAGGCCTTGAACATGGTCTATGCCATGCTCTTACATCCCCCAGTGAGCTCTGGTTTCTAAACTTCTTTGAAAACTTCATGTTTTCTTTGTTAACAATATTTGGGGAACCTGCTTCTTGGCTGTTCTTTTCTTTGAGTCCTGTCAGTCAAGTATCTAGTTTGTGTTTCTTAATGCCCAGTTTTGTTTAAATATACACACAAAATCCTACAGGGTCTCAAGAATAGTTTTACATGGTTATTAGTAACGGGGTTTTATTTCTTGAAGGTGTTTTGTGCTAAGGCTGTGTTAGATGTAAAAACTAGTTAGTGGACTAATTCCTCTTTGTTGTGTTGCTTTTGTTATTGAAAATAAATGCAACTTTGTATTTGAGTCTCCAACAAGTGTGTGATTGTATTAAAAAATTTTAAACCATAAAGGAACTGACTTTTTTGCTTATTATTAATTAGATGAATAATCAATAAAGTGCTTCCATTTTAGAACTAATAGGCCATTAGAAGGATGCTAGTTCTTCTGGATGGAACAATGAGAAGACCTGAGTCAAGGACTGTGAAAGATGGCAAAATAAGGTAAATTGTTGAGAGCTAAAGGAAGATAAGCTAATCAGGAACGTTCAGGAACCACCAGGTGTGTAACAAGGTGTTGTTGTGCCACCCATATCCCGTAGGCAATTACCATTTCAGCACATGCCACCAGCAGGAGGCCTGCAAGCACCTGCCTAAAGCTTCTCTGCTTAAAGTGCTGGGGAGTGGCTTTCAGCCAGTGGTATGTAGGAATTAGAGGGTGTATACCCAGCTACTTAGACAACTGAATACATATTCGAGAATTATCCCACAATGAGAGGGATAATGGTTTTTGTGCTATCTTTCAAAGGTCACCAGTAGAAATAAACATAGTTTCCCACAGTGGTCATTGGTTTATGAATTCATCCTGTATAGGCCTCCTCTTGTGTCACATCCTTGCTCCCTACTAGTATAATCTTGAAGCGCACAGATTCTGCCTTTAGAGCCTGCTTTTGGGGGATCCCAACCTAAATCAAAGTGCTTATCCTTTCCCTGTTCCTTAGTATGTTGGAAAGTAAACCACTCCCAGTAGTAATTAGCTTGTTTACAGTGGTAATTTTAATTCTTTTTTTTTGGATTGTATCTATTTTTAGAGAGAAGGGCAGGGAGAGAAGAAGAATGGGAGAGAAGCATCAATATATGGTTGCCTTTCACCTGCCTCCAGCTACGGACTTGGCTGGAGACCTGGCTTGAAACCTGGTTATGTGCCCTGGCTGGTGAACGAACCAGTGACCTTTGGGTTTGCCGGCTGGCACTCAGTCTGCTGAGCCATATCAGCCCAGAGGTTGGGAAGGGTTGGGTGGTGGGTATTTGATGTCACCTAGGATATGTATACTGTAGTAAAGCTACCACAGCCTCTTGACTTTACAGGACTAGAAATTCCAGTTTTGTCAAAGCAGGGGGAAAAGCATCTGGTTTGTTATAACCAGACCCCCAAAAGACGTGTTTAAACCAGACATACACCAACTTACAGTGCTTCTAATCAACTACTAACTTTCAAAATACCTGGCATTATAATTTCTCTGGTTATTTCATTTCTTGGACTGGGTGATATGTATAGGAAGCAAATTCTGAGAAGTGATTTTGGTGGCACAGATCTAAGCAAAGAAGCTGAGTTGGATCTTAATGGTTAATGGCATTGAGCTATGGCTGCGCTGACTCCAAAGATAAGCTATTTAAGTCCTAAAGTTGGGATACCTCTCTCTTGAGTTGGGTTTTCTTTTCTCAGCTTCATGAATTCAGTTCTATTTTTCTATTTGTGCTCTGGGAGACATCATTTCTTATTGTAGCTCTTGAATTTTGGGCCTTCCTTACTGTTCTTCCGTGACTACCTAACCTTATACTTCACAGTTTTTGAAATTTTCTAGGCTTTAAATAACTTGTACAACTTCATTAAGGGAAGAAGCATTTCCTTTTTGTCTTTTTTTCCTGCAGCAGTGGGTTTTACTCCCCCCACCCTCCCCATTCATTTTAAGCAGAGGCAGTTGACTTTTAGAAGTTGAAGCTGCAGCCCTGGCCGGGTAGCTGTCCTTTGATTAGCGTGCTGCCCATTGTGCCAAGGCTAGGGGTTCAAATCAATCATTGAATTATTTAATTCAATGATTAAATAAATGGAACAACAAATTGATGCTTCTCTCTCTAAAATCAATAAATAAAAAATTTTAAAAGTTTAAACTGCTGCCTAAACTGGTCTGATCCTCTCTTTGTTTTTAGTCTAAGGCCATTTGCTGAATCATATGCCCACTTGCCTATGTGAGTATGTAACAGAAAACAACCCAAAGGACTTTAAGCAATAGGGGATTTGTATCTTGTGTATATAACAAAAAGTCCCTGGGATAGGGTGGCTTTGGGGTTCTTTTTTTTCCATGTTGCCATTTTTAGCTTGTACTGTGGGCTGTTCCCCTCGTGGTTGAAGGCTGCTCTAGTTCCAACAGCAGAAGAGAAGATTTTCTCCAGATGTTTACTTGTATTGGTGTGCAGCCTTCCTAGACTCCTTATTGGCCAGAATTATGGCACATGCCCCTTCCTAACTCTTCCTAAGTGAAATTGACTTGATGGATATAGATTAATTGAGGTCTATTCTCCTTGGATAACCTTTCCCAGGAATGTGGCTTGAAAGGAGAGGGTGAATACCCAAACAAAAGTCAGGGAGGTAGGGTATTTATTTTCCTTCCTGAGCATATTTCTTATAGCAAATATAATTTATGCTTCTCTATTAATAATAATCATCACCTTGGGTCTTACTCTACATATCTTCCTGGTCTTTTCATCTTAGGATCTTCAGCTTCCAGTATTGTTGTATCTGTCTATAAGGAGAGCTTTTGCTAGTTGTTTTTATTTTCCTACCTGTAGCTTTCAGTTTGGATAATTTACTGTCACTGGGATCTTTCTGGGGAACATGTCAGGTTTTCTGAGCCCATCACTTGCCACCTGGGGCTGCTTTAGGCATGAAGTCATAAATTCGCATACAAAAATTTGAAGAGCTCGTCTGGGCTCTGCAGAGATGCTTGCTGATGATTATTCTGTCAGATGGTTTATGTATTTAACTGATAGCTGTTGTCTGCAATGCAGATTAAATAAATGAGATTATTTTCTACCATTTTAAAGTAGGCAGTGGAGGTCCTGGCTGGGTAGTTTATAGTTGATTAGAGTCATCCTGGTACACCAAGGTTGCTGGTTCAATCTCTAGTCAGGGCATGTATGAGAAGCAACCAATGAATGTATAAGTAAGTGGAATAACAAATCAATGTTTTTGTTTCTTTCTCTCAAACCAGTAAGTAAGATATAAAATGGGCAGAGGGAAATTTTGAAAATTATTGCTTATATGTGTTGAAGTAGTTAAACAAGGAGGACATTTAACTGGGGTGTCTTTGTCACCTTTGTGAACAAACCCAAACCTAAGCCAATGCCAATGAAATTGAATCTAAAAAATTGAAATTCAAGAAGAGGAACTCTGGATACACCAACAGGCTACCAGGGACATGCACACAGGAAAGACCTTTTAAAGACACAAGGAGAAGATGGCTATCAGCATAGCAAAAGGGAGGCTTCAGAGAAAGCCAAACCTGTAGACAGTTTGAGCTTGGATTCCCATTTGAGAAGTGTGAGAAAATAAATTTCTGTTGTTTAAGCTGCCCACTGTGCAGGGTATCAACTCAACACTCATAATTATAATGGTAGATTTGTGCCACTAATACGTGTCTGTGTGTATACATGTGTATGTTTTAATTTCCTAGGTGATAATCAAAGTATAGCTAACACTAGGGAAACAACTTCTGCTGAGTATAAATTGACTATAGATATTGATGTTGGGATATTCTGGCACTTGTGCTTTAATGTATAAACACATAGAGATACGCTTGCACATAATGCACCAGGAAGGATGTCTAGATGTGTGTGTATTGAACTCGCTCCGATACCTTCACATAGAAAGTAAGCAACCAATAAGACAAAGCAATGCAAATTGATAAAATGAACAAAGAATAATAAATTTCTAAGCTACTTAAACACACTTTAAAAGATTTTATTTGTTATTTTTAGAGAGAGGGAAAGGGAGAGAGGCAGAGATGGGGAGAGACATCAGTGTATGGTTGCCTTATACCTGCCTCCAGCTACAGACCTGGCTGGAGACCAGGCATGCACCCTGATTATGTGCCCTGGCTGGGAATTGAACCAGCGACCTTTGGATTCACAGGCTGGGGCCTAATCCACTGTGCCACCAGCCAGGACCTAAGCTACTTTTACTGTGCCAAAGTAAACCCAAATACACCTTCATACACCAAAATCTTTTTTTAGAAGTTACTGTTTCAAAACAAGGGAAGAGAGGGAGGACTTGCAGTCAAGATGGAGGTATAGATAAACATGGCTCACCTCCTCTAACAACCACATCAAAACTATAAGCCCTGGTTGATGGCACAGTGGACAAGGCACCAGCCTGTGAACCCAAAGGTTGCTGGTTCGATTCCCAGCCAGGATACGTAACCAGGTCTCCAGCCAGGTCTATAGCTGGAGGCAGGTGAAAGGCAGCCATACATTGATGTCTCTCTTCCTCTCTGCCTCTCTCCTTTCCCCTCTCTCTAAAGATAATAAATAACATCTTCGAAAAAAACTAAAGCTATAACTAAACTGTGGAACCACCATCACTCAGAACTGTCAGAAATTAAGTTGAGTGGGAGTCTGTCAAATAAGGAATTAAAGACACCACATATATTCAGACCAGTAGGAGGGGGTGTAGACTTGGAGACATGAAACAGGCTGGTCCCACACCCATATTTGGCAGATAAATATTTGGGAGGGATATTTTGGGAGCTCGGAGTTGCAATGCCAGGACGTTGTCCCCAGACCAGCAGGGATTGAGTCAGTGGAAGAAACTGCTGCAGTTCCTTCTAAAGAACAGTACTCAGGTACTCAGACTTACTCAGACTCACTCTGAGCACTAGCACTGGGGTAGCAGCTTGAAAGGCACCAGTGGTGTACAGGGAGGAACTGGAGTGTCTGGCACTGAGGTGAGAGCTGGGGTAGGGCTTCCTCCCAGATAGAAAGGCAGGCAGGAGGCCATTGAACATTTTCTGAGCCCTTCCTGGACAGTGCCCAGAGCTGGCAGGCCATATCTGAGATTTTTTATCATCATGTGTAATATTTTGCCACACCCTGGAAATCCCCTGAGGCTCTGCTTCTCTCAATCTGCTAACAGCAGGCTTTTCCATATGATGGCTAGTTAACTTAGCTCCTGCTTCACAACTTCTAAAATTCTTATACAAGCAACAGCCAATCTCAGGGAGCCACCAGCCCTCCACCCTCTCCCTGCCAGATGGCCCCAGGCCTAGATCTAGCAGAGCACAGCTTGGCTTTGCCTAGGAAACTCCAAGTCCTGCAATTAGAAGCTATCTCAGATTGCTTTATAGCCCAGCTAGGGTGCCCTGGGAAGAACCAGGGGCTGACCTTGGCCTGCACCAAATGGGAAACCCTGGAGCCTGCACCCCAGTGGGCAGCCATAGACCACTTCTGAGCACCACCACCCTTTACCTGCACAGTTGACCTTCCACAGAGGGCAGAGATGGTTGGTCAGTGGTCAAAGCCAGTCCTTGTAGCTAACTGACCTGGGTAAATCCTTCCCATTGATCTGCCAACAGCAATCAAGGCTCAGCTACGAGAAGAGGGTGTACTCAGCTCACATGAAGGGTGCACCTTGAGTACCCAGCTTGGGAAATGGGGGAGGCTATGACACTGGATCCTGCAGGATACTTTTTACATTAGGCAGCAATACCTAATACATAGAAACAAACACAGAGGCTTCCAAATGAGACAAACATGACCCAACTGAAAGAACAGATCAAAACGCCAGAAACAGCGAACTGAAATGGAGACAAGCAATCTATCAAATACAGAGTTCATGGACAGCAACATGCAAAAAGATAAAACTAAACCACCAACTTACACCATACACCAAAATAAACTCAAGATGGATAAAAGATTTAAACATAAGCAGTGCCACCATAAAGGTCCTGGAGAAAAATATAGGCAGTAAACTTTCGGATATCCTACGCAAAAATATGTTTACTGATACTTCACCAAGGGCAAAGGAAATCAAAG
>PVIW01010289.1:0-45338 GCA_004026585.1 Noctilio leporinus
GAATTACAAAGAACTCCAGGGAAGTTACAAAGAACTCCAGGGAAGTTACAAGGAACTTACTGAGAACTACAACAGCATGAAAAAGGACATGGAAACTATCAATAAGTGCCAGGAGGAAATGAAGAATACAATTTCTGAATTGAAGAATACAGTAGAAGGAATCAACAGTAGGCTAGAGGAAGCAGAGGACCGGATCAGCCAGTCGGAGGATAATGTAGACAAATACTCCAAGACAGTACAAGAGAATCAAAAAAGGCTGAACAAGACAGAAGAGGGGTTAAGAGAGCTGCAGGACAACATGAAACGTAACAACATCCGTATTATAGGGATACCAGAAGGAGAAGAGAAACAGGGAATGGAAAACCTGTTCAAAAAAGTCATGATAGAAAATTTCCCTAACATGATGAGTGAAAACATGAATCCAGTTCAGGAAGCACAGCGGGTCCCAATGAGGATCAACCCAAACAGACCAACACCAAGCACATTATTATTAAAATGGCGAACTTCAAAGACAAAGAGAGAATCCTAAAAGCATCAACACAGAAAAGACAAATAACATACAAAGGGGCTCCAATAAGGCTATCCAATGATTATTCAACAGAAACAATTCAAGCCAGAAGGGAATGGCAAAAAGTATTTCAAGTCATGGTAAACAAAGACCTTCAACCAAGAATACTCTACCCAGTAAGACTCTCATTCAAGAAAGAAGGAGAAATAAGTAGCTTCCCAGACAAAAAAAGACTGAAGGAATACATCTCTACCAAACCAGCATTGCAAGAAATGCTAAAGGATCTGTTCTAAAAATAAGCAAACAAATAAAAGGAAGAAACAGAGAAAGCCAAAGAGGAATACAGACACAAATGGAGAAAATGGCAATGAATAAGGATCAATCAATAATAACCTTAAAAGTAAATGGATTAAATGCACCAATCAAAAGACATAGGGTAGCCAAATGGATAAGACAACATGACCCACATATATGCTGTCTTCAACAGACCCACCTCAGAACAAAAGATCGACACAGATCCAGAGTGAAGGGATGGAAAACTATATATCAAGCAAATGGACATGAAAAAAAAGCTGGAGTAGCCATACTGATTTCAGATAAAATAGATTTTACAATGAAGGCCATAAAAAGGGACAAAGATGGACATTTCATAATACTTAAGGGAACAATCCATCAAGAAGAAATAACTCTGATAAACATATACGCACCCAACATGGGAACTCCGAAATATATAAGGAAAATCTTGGAAGACTTTAAGAAAGACATAGACAGCAACACACTAATAGTAGGGGATTTTAATACCCCACGATCAACAATGGACAGATCTTCCAAACAAAAAATCCCCCGAGATGTTGTGGCATTGAACAACACTCTAGAGGAAATGGACCTAACTGATGTATACAGAGTCTTTTACCCCAAAGAAGCAAAATACACATTCTTCTCAAATGCACATGGATCATTCTCAAAGATAGACCACATGGTATGTCACAAGGCAAGCCCCCACAAATACAGGAAAATGGAAATCATAAAAAGTATCTTCTCAGATCACAATGGCTTGAAACTAGAAACCAAATTCAAGGGAAAAACCCAAAAATTCTCTACCTCCTGGAGATTGAATAACATGCTTTTAAGCAATGAAGGGGTCAACAATGAGATCAAAGATGAAATCAAAAAGTTCTTGGAAACAAATGACAATGAACACACAACAGCCCAAAACCTATGGGATACAGCAAAGGCAGTTCTCAGGGGGAAATTTATAGCAATACAGGCCTTCCAAAAACGGTTACAAGAAGTTGATAAAAATGACCTAACCACAAAGCTGCAAGAACTAGAGGAGCAACAACAAACAAAGCCCAGAGTAAGTAGAAGGAAGGAAATCATCAAGGTCAGAGCAGAAATAAATAACTCAGAGATTCAAAGTACAATTCGAAGAATCGACAGAACCAGGAGCTGGTTCTTTGAAAAAATAAACAAAATTGACAAGCCCTTATCCAGACTCATCAAGAAAAAGAGAGAGAGGACCCAAATAAACAGAATCAGAACTGAAAGAGGGGAAATCACAACTGATACCTCAGAAATACAAAAGATTGTAAGACATTACTACAAACAATTCTATGACAAAAAATATGACAACCTGGATGACATGGACACATTTCTGGAAAGGTATAATCTACCAAAACTGAACCCAGAAGAAGCAGAAATCCTGAATAGACCAATAACAACTAGTGAAATTTAAGAAGTAATCCAAAATCTCCCAAAGCACAAAAGCCCAGGACCATATGTCTACACAGGTGAATTTTGCCAAACATTTAAAGAAGAACTAACTCCTATCCTCCTCAAGCTATACCAAAAAATTCAGGAAGAGGGAAGACTCCCAAACTCTTTCTATGAGGCCAATATTATTCTAATCCCAAAACCAGGGCAAGATACAACTAAGAAAGAAAGCTACAGGCCAATATCTCTGATGAACATAGATGCTAAAATTCTCAGCAAAATATTGGCCAATCGGGATTCAGCAGTATATTACAAAGATCATACACCATGATCAAGTGGGCTTCATCCCCGGGATGCAATGATGGTACAACATTCGTAAATTAATGACTGTAATACACCACATCAATAAATTGAAAGATAAAAACCATACGATCATATCAATAAATGCTGAAAAAGCATTTGATAAAGTGCAGCAACCATTTATGATAAAAAACCCTCAGCAAAATGGGAATAGAGGGAGCATACCTCAACATCATAAAGGCCATCTATGAGAAACCTGAAGCCAACATCATACTTAATGGACAAAAACTGAAAGCTTTCCCACTAAGATCAGGAACGAGACAAGGCTGTCCATTTTCTCCACGTCTATTCAACATTGTCTTGGAAGTTCTAGCTATAGCCATCAGAGAAGAAAAAGGAATCAAAGATATCCAAATTGGAAAGAGGGAAGTGAAACTGTCATTATTTGCAGATGATATGATAGTGTACATACAAAACCCGATTGGCCCCACCAAAAAAATTACTTGACCTAATAAGCAAATTTAGCAAAATAGCTGGATATGAAGTCAATACCCAGAAATCAAAAGCATTTTTGTATACCAATAATGAAACAACAGAAATAGAAGCGAAAAAACAAATCCCATTTACCATAGCAACAAGAAAAATAAAGTACCTTGGAATCAATTTAACTAAGGAGGTAAAAGACCTGTACTCAGAAAACTACAGAACAATCAAGAAAGAAATCAAGGAAGACACAAATAAATGGAAGCATATACCATGTTCGTGGATGGGAAGAATTAACATTATTAAAATGTCCATACTACCGAAAGCAATCTACAGATTCAATGCAATACCAGTTAAAATATCAATGACAGACTTCAACGAAATAGAAAAAATACTTCAAAAATTTATATGGAGACAAAAACTCCCACGAATTGTCACAGCAATCTTGAGAAAGAAGAACAAGGTAAGAGGAATCACAATACCAGACTTCAAACAATCCTAAAAGGCTTCTGTCATCAAAACAGCATGGTACTTGCATAAGAATAGACATATAGATCAATGGAACAGAATAGAGAGCCCAGAAATTAACCCAGGATTGTATGGTCAACTAACATTTGACAAAGGGGGAAGGAACATCAAATGGAGTAAAAACAGTCTCTTCAACAAATGGTGTTGGGAGAACTGGTCAGCAACATGCAAAAAGATAAAATTAGACCACCAACTAACACCATACACCAAAATAAACTCAAGATGGATAAAGGATTTAAAGATAAGCAGTGCCACCATAAAGGTCCTGGAGAAAAATATAGGCAGTAAACTTTCGGATATCCTATGCAAAAATATGTTTATTGATATTTCACCAAGGGCAATTGAAATCAAAGAACGAATCAACAAATGGGACTATATCAAATTGAAGTATTTCTGTTCAGCTAAAGAAAATATCAACAAAATTCAAAGGGAACCAACTGTATGGGAAAACATAATTGCCAATGATACCTTAGACAAGGGTCTGATCTCTAAAATATATAAAGAACTAACGCGACTCAACACCAGGGAGACAGACAGCCCAATTAAAAAATGGGCAAAGGACCTGAACAGACAACTCACTGAGGAAGATATACAAAGGGCCCAGAGGCATATGAAAGAATGCTCAACGTCGCTAATCATCAGAGAGATGCAAATTAAAACTACATTAAGGTACCACCTTACACCTCTCAGAATGGCACTCATCAGCAAGTCAACAAACAACAAGTGTTGGCGAGGATGCGGGGCAAAGGGAACCCTCATACACTGTTGGTGGGAATGTAGGCTGGTGCAGCCACTGTGGAAAACAGTATGGGGTTTCCTTAAAATACTCAAAATGGAACTGCCTTTTGATCCAGCAATTCCACTACTTGGACTATACCCAAAGAATCCTGATGCACCAATTCATCAGAACCTATGCACACCTATGTTCATAGCGGCACTATTTACAATAGCCAAGTGCTGGAAACAGCCTAAGTGCCCATCAGTGAATGATTGGATCAACATACTTTGGTACATTTACACAATGGAATTCTATATAGCAGAAAGAAAGAAGGAACTTGTACCCTTTGCAACAACATGGATGGAACTGGAGAGTATTACGCTTAGTGAAATAAGCCAGTCAGTGAAGGACAAATATCATATGATCTCACCCATTACGGGGCAATAATGAGCAAAACTAACAATAAGCAAAATAGAACCAAGTATATGAATTCTACAAATAGGCCTTCAGTGGTTTGGGGGGAGTGGGGAGGCAGAGGCAAAAAGGGGAGCAGCTTAGACAGGAACCTAGTATAAAGGAACCATGGACATGGACAACAGATGGGATTGATTTTGGGGGGAATCGGTGGGTGGGGAGGGGGACAGAGGGGAGCAAAAAGGGGATGGATGTAATACAACAATAAAATTTTAAAAAAAAGAATTAAATGCAATCTATTTCTCTAGTAATATTTTATTTAACTTTGGTTTACTTATACCTGAGTAATATTACTTGCTTCATTACCCATCTTATCTAGTTTCAAACCTCGGCAACATTTCCTTTTATTAAAAATTTTACTTTAAATACTTTTTAAAAAGATTTTATTTATTATTTTCGGAGAGAAGGGCAGGGAGGGAGGAAGAAAGGGAGAGAATCATTAGTGTATGTTTGCCTTTCACCTGCCTTCAGCTAAGGACGTACCTGGAGGCCTGGCTTGCAACCTGCTTGTGTGCCCTGACTGGGGAATCGAACCAGCAACCTTTGGGTTCACAGGCTAGCACCAATCTAAATACTTTTAATCTTTCAATTACTGTTGACATACAATATTATATTAGTTTCAGGCATAAAATCGGGTAATTAGACATTATATAACTGAATATTTATCATCCATAAACCTGATACCTTTCTGACACTATCCATGATTATAAAATAATATTATTGACAATATTCCCTATTCTGTATTTTATACCCTTACTACTATTCTGTAACTACCAATTTGTACTTCTTAATCCTTCACATTTTTTAAATATAATTTTGTTGTTGTTGTATTACATCCATCCCCTTTTTGCTCCCCTCTGTCTTCTTCCCCACCCACCTACTCCCCCACAAAATCAATCCCACATGCTGTCCATGTCCATGGTTCTTCCATACTAGGTTCTTGTCTAAACTGTTCCATTCTTTGCTTCTTCTTCCCCCATTACCCTGTCCCCTTTACCCCTACCTACTGAAGGCCTATTCACTGTATTCATATATCTGGTTCAGATTTTCTTGTTGTTTGTTTTGTTCATTATTGTCCTGTAATGAGTGAGATGATATGACATTTGTCCTTCAATAACTGGCTTATTTCACTAACCATAATACTTTCTAGTTCCATCCATGTTGTTGCAAAGGGTAGGAGTTCCTTCTTTTTTTCTGCTGTGTAGTATTCCATTGTGTAAATTTACTAAAGTTTTTTGATTCAATCATCCACTGATGGGCACTTAGGCTATTTCCAGCATTTCACTATTATAAATAATGCTGATATGAACATAGGGGTACATAGGTTCTTATGAACTGGAGTTTCAGGATCCTTAGGGTATAGTCTTAGTAGTGGACTTGCTGGATCAAAAGGCAGTTCCATTTGCAGTTTTTTAAGGAAACTCCATACTGTTTTCCATAGTGGCTGTATCAGCCTGCATTCCCACCAATAGTGCACCAGGGTTCACTTTTCCCCACATCCTCAACAACACTTGTTGTTTGTTCATTTGTTGATGATTGCCATTCTGTCAGGGGTGAGGTGGTACCTTATTGTGGTTTTAATTTGCATCTCTCCGGTGACTAGTGATGTTGAGCATTCTTTCATATGCCTCTGGGCCCTTTGTATATCTTCCTCAATGAGTTGTCTGTTCAGATCTTTTGCCAATTTTTTAATTGGGCTCTGTCTCCCTGTTGTTAAGTCACATTAGTTCTTTATATATTTTGGAGATCAAACCCTTGTCTGAGGTATCATTGGCAATTATGTTTTCCCATAAATTTGGTTTCCTTTGAGTTTTCCTGGTGTTTTCTTTCGCTTAACAGAAACTTTTCAATTTGATATAGTCCCATTTGTTGATTTGTTGTAATATTTCCTTTGCCCTTGATGAAGTATCAGTAAACATATTTCAGCATAAGATATCAAAATTTTTACTGCCTATGTGTTTCTCCAGGACCTTTATGGTGGCACTGCTTATCTTTAAATCCTTTATCCATCTTGAGTTTATTCTTGTGCATGGTGTAAGTTGGTGGTCTAGTTTTATATTTTTACATGTTGCTGTCCAGTTCTCCCAATACCACTTGTTGAAGAGACCGTTTTTACTCCATTTTATGTTCCTTCCCACTTTGTTGAATATTAATTGACCATAGCGTCCTGGGTTTCTTTCTGGGCTCTCTATTCTGTTCCATTGATCTATGTGTCTATTCTTATGCCAGTACCATGCTGTTTTGATGACAGTAGCCTGGTAGTATTGTTTGATGTCCAGTATTGTGATTTCTCTTACCTGGTTCTTCTTTCTCAAGATTGCTTTGGCTATTTGTGGATGTATTTGGCTCCATATAAATTTTTGAAGTATTTTTTCTATTAATGTGAAGTCTATCATTGGTATTTTAATTGGGATTGCATTGAATCTATAGATTGCTTTGGGTAGTATGGGCATTTTAATGATATTCATTCTTCACATCTATGAACATGGTATATGCTTCCATTTATTTGTATCTTCCTTATTTTCTTTCTTCAATGTTCTGTAGTTTTCTGAGTATAGGTCATATTCTCATAATCCCCTTAGTTAAGTTTATTCTTAGGTACTTCACTTTTCTTGTTGCTATGGTAAATGGAATTTGTTTTCTCAGTTCTATTTTTGATGTTTCATTATTGGTATACAAAAATGCTTTTGATTTCTGGATATTGACTTTATATCTAGCTATTTTGCTAAATTTGCTTATTAGGTCAAGTAAGTTTTTAATGGAGCCTATCGGGTTTTGTATGTACACTATCATGTCATCTGCAAATAATGACAGTTTTCCTTCCTCCTGTCCAATTTGGATACCTGTGATTCCATTTTCTTTTCTGATGGCTATGGCTAGAACTTCCAAGATGATGTTCAACAGAAGTGGAGAAAGTGGACAGCCTTGTCTCTTTCCCGATCTTAGGGGGAAAGCTGTTAGATTTTGTGTTTTAAGTATGATGTTGGCTTCATATTTCACATATATGGCCTTTATGATATTAAGGTATGCTCCCTCTGTTCCCATTTTGCTGATGCTTTTTATCATAAATGGTTGCTATACTTTATCAAATGCTTTTGCAGCATCTATTATTATGATCATACGGTTTTTGTCTTTCATTTTGTTGATGTGGTGTATTACATTTATTGATTTATGAATGTTGTACCATCCTTGCATGCCTGGGATGAAGCCCACTTGATCATGGTGTATGATCTTTATAATGTACTTCTGAATATGGTTAGCCAATATTTTGTTGAGAATCTTAGAATTTATGTTCATCAGGGATGTTGGCCTATAGTTTTCTTTTTTTCTCACTTGTTTCTTGACCTGGTTTTGGGATGAGAATAATATTGGCCTCATAGAAAGAGGTTGGGGGTGTTCCTCTTCTTGCAATTTTTGGAATAGGTTGAGAAGGATAGGAGTTATTTCTTCTCTAAATGTTTGGTAGAATTCACCTGTGTAGCCATCTGGTCCGGGGCTCCTGTGCTTTGGGATATTTTTGATTACTTCTTCAATTTCACTAATTGTTACTAGTTTATTCAGGATTACTGCTTCTTCTGGATTCAGATTTGGTAGATTATATATTTCCAGAAATATGTCCATTTCACCCAGGTTGTCATATTTCTTTTCATATAGTTGTTTGTAGTAATTTCTTACAATCCTTTGTATTTCTGAAATATCAGTTGCAACTTTTCCTCTGCCATTTCTGATTCTGTTTATTTGGGTCCTCTCTCTCATTTTCTTTATGAGTCTGGTTAAAGGCTTGCCAATTTTATTTACTTTTTCAAAGAACCAGATCCTGAACTTTTTGATTCTTTGAATTGTTCAGTCCCTAAGTTATTTAATTCTGATCTGATCTTGATGATTTCATTCCTTCTACTTGTTCTTGACATTTTTTATTGTTGCTCTTCTAGTTCTTGCAGCTTTGTAGTTAGGTTGTTTGTATAAGCTTCTTCTAACTTTTTAGGTAGGCCTGTATTGCTATGAATTTTTCTCTGAGGACTGTCTTTGCTGTGTCCCATAGGTTTTGGGCTGTTGTGTATTCATTGCCATTTGCTTCCAGAAACTTTTTGATTTCATCTTTGATCTCATTGTCTACCCATTCATTACTTAAAGCCTATTATTCAGTCTCCATGAGTTAGAGTGCTTTTGGTTTTTTCCCTTGAGGTTGATTTCTAGTTTCAAGCCATTGTGATCTGAGAAGATGCTTGGTTTGATTTCAATTTTCCTGTATTTGTGGAGGCTACCATGTGGTCTATGTTTGAGAATGCTCCATGTGCATTTGAAAAGAATGTGTATTTTGCTTCTTTGGGGTGAAAGGTTCTTTGTATATGAGTTAGGTCCATTTTTCTAGAGTGTTGTTCAATGCAACAATATCCTGGTGTTTTTCTGTTTGGAAGATGTATCCATTGTTGTTAGTGGTGTATTGAAATCCGTTAGTATTATTGTGTTGCTGTCTATATCCTTCTTGAAGTACTCCAAGATTTTCCTTATATATCAGAGCTGCTATGTTGGGTTCATATATATTGACCAGAGTTATCTCCTCTTGATGGATATCTCCCTTAAATATTATGAAATGTCCTTCTTTGTCTACTTTTATTGCCTTCATTGTAAAATCAATTTTGTCTGAAATAAGTATTGCTACTCCAGCCTTTTTTTCCATGTCCATTGGCTTGATATGCATTTTTCCATCCCTTCACTTTCTGTCTGTGTTATCTTTTGTTCTGAGGTGGGTCTCTTGAAGACAGCATATATGTGGGTCATGTTTTCCTATCCATTCACCTACCCTATGTCTTTTGATTGGTGCATTTAATCTATTTACATTTAAGGTTATTATTGATTGATACTTTTTATTTCTATTTTTCCCCTTTGTACCTGTGTTTTTCCGTGTCTCTGTCTCTTCATCTTTTTAAAGCAGAGCCTTTAACATTTCTTGCAATGCTGTTTTGGTAATGATGTATTCTTTTAGTCTTGTTTTCTGGGAAACTCCTTATTTTTTCTTCCATTTTGAATGAGAGTCTTGCTGGTTAGAGTATTCTTAGTTGCAGGCCTTTGTTTCCCATTTCTTGGAATACTTTTTGCCATTCTCTTCTGGCTTTACTGCTTCTGTTGAATAATCATTTGATAACCTTATTGGAGCCCCCTTATATGTTATTTGCTATTTCTCTCTTATTGCTTTTAGGATTTTCTCTCTGTCTTTGAAACTTGCCATTTTAATTATAATGTGTCTTGGAGTTGGTAATTTTGGATTCATGTTCATTGGGACCCTCTGTGCTTCCTGAACTTGAGTAATGTTTTCAGTCATCATGTTAGGGATGTTTTCTATCATTACTTTTTTAAACAGGTTTTCCATACCTTGTTTGTCTTCTCCTTCTGGTATCTCTATGATGCAGATAATATTGGGTTTCATTTTGTCCTGCAGCTCTCTTCACACCTGTTCATTCTTGTTCAGCCTTTTGTCATTCTGTTGCGCTGTCTTGGAATATTTTCCTATATCCTCCAGCTTGCTGTTCTGACCCCCTGCTTCTTCTAGCCTGCTGTTGATTCCTTCTACTGTATTCTTCAATTTAGAAATTGTATTCTTCATTTCCTCATGATATTTACTGATAGTATCTAAGTCTTTTTTAAATTCTGGTGTAGTTCACATTAAGTTCCTTGCAGCTTCATGGAGTTGTTAGTTCTTCTGGAGTTATTTGTAGTTTTCTTTGAGCTGGCTGAGCTCATTGAGCTTCTCTATTATCATTATTTTGTATTCCATATCTGATAGTTTGCTTCTCTTTCACTTAGTGATATTTCTGGGGATTCTGCCTTTTCTCTTGGTTATGGACTGTTTATTTTTCTCCATATTTTTAGGTTTCATGGTAATCCAATCAGGCTGTGATTAGCTGCCAGGCTATGGAACTGTTAGGCTTGAAGTATTGGTTTAGTTGTAATCCTTTTGGTCTGTGATCCATCACCAGACTCAGATTCCGTTTGGGGTTACAGACCAATTTAAGCTGTAAATCAATAAATTGGCATCCAAACTCAGGCCCTTCTGGGGTAGACAGAGGTTCATTTGCAATACAATGTATCAACCACCAACCCAGGTGCAGCCTGGTGGGACAGATTCAGATGTAAATGAATGAATCTGTGATTAGCCTGCAGGCCCAGGTGCCACTGGGCTGGGCAGCAATTTCCAGCTGTAATCCAATGAATCTGTGATTCGCCAACAGGCTCAGGTGATGGTAGTCTCAACTGAAAGATTCTATTGTAATCTAATGAATCTGTGATCAGCTGCCAGGCTAAAGAGACGCTGGGCTAAACTGAAAGATTCAATTGTAATCCAATGAGTTCGTGAACATCCACCAGGGCCATAGGCCAGTGGGTAAGATTAACCAATTCAGTTATGAACCAGTGAATCCACCATCAGCCACATGGCTCACTTGCCACTGTATGGGCCTGTAAGTAAGAGCTGTAAGTAAGAGAGTTTGTAATCAGCCACCATGCCCAGGTTCTGCTGAGTGAGATGAACTGACTTAGTTGCAAAGCAATGAATCTAAGATCAACCACTAGACTTGTGCTCCACTGTGTGGGGCTGAATGACTGAACCATCTGTAAGTTAGTTTGTAATTAGCCTCTAGGCCCAGGAGCTACTGGGAAGGAGGTATCTCTTCAGGTGCCAACTATTATATCTATGCTCAGACAGGGCAGAGCAGGAGAGGTTTATTTAAATACAAATCAAAGAACTGTGATCAGGCACCAGGCTCAGGCTTTGCTAGGTGGGGTACATTGCTTCAAATGGGCAGGGTTATGAGGACCCTACTATGGAAGCTGCTTGGTGCAGGGCAGTCCATGGGAGGTTTAGGCGATGAGTCAGCATAGGGATCCCCATAGCTACTTCCTCACTTCTCTCCTCCAAGCCACCACTGCAAACTCTCCCCATGTGTCTCCAGTACTCTCTGCCCTCCCTCTTCTGGAGCCCAGCATAGTTGGGCAGCAATGCACTCTCGCTGTGGCCACCCCAGCAGTACTCTGTCTACAGCTCTCTCTCAGGCCAGCAAACTCTTTGGCCTTCTGCTCTTCTCATCTGTATGCTGCTCTACTGCCTGCCATGTTGCTGGAGGCTGGGACACCCAGCTGGGGGACCAGAACCCACCCTTCTCAGGTAGAGCCCCTGGCTCCATTCCTTTGGCTGCTGCCTCCAGTCAGGGCCCAGCCAGCCCTCTAGTGTTTACATGATTTCTACCAGTCAGGTTGTGATGAAGCATCATCTTCTGTTCCGTCCCTGGTTATAGGACTTCTTTCCAGCTGGTGTTCTGTTGGTAATTCCATCTGACTTTTTCTTCAAAAAGGTAGTTCCAGATGCGACCTGGGAGATTGGTGTAACTCCACTTATTTCTCTGCCATCTTGCTGGAACCATAATATTCATTCATTTTTTTTTTCTTATGTTCTTATTGGTTTTTTTCTGATTCTTAATCTTCCAAATCTCTGGTTTGATTCTCAGATTTATTTACTCTACTATTGATTTTATGTAAATTATTCTTCATTTCAGTTAACATCTTCATTTTGACTCGTTATTTTTTGTTTTTAGTTACCATTTATGTTTCTTATATCTTTATGGATGTGCTCACTAAGTTCATCTGTTATTGCCTTAAGTTAATTGAGTATCCTCATAACCAGTGTTTTGTACTCTGCATCTGAGAAGCTGCTTGTCTCCATTTTGTTTAGTTCTCTTTCTAGACTTCAGTTCTTTCTTTTGAGACATATTTCTTTGTCTCTTCACTTTAGCAGCCTCTGCATTGGTTTCTATATATTAGGTGGACCTGCTACATCACCCAGGCTTGGTAGTGTTTCCTTATATAGTAGGTATTTTATAGGGCCCAGTGGTACAGCCTCCCTGATCACCTAAGCTGTGTATTTCAGGTGCAGAGCCACCACGTGATCTGTGTACACCTTTCTATTGTAGTTGAGCCTTGATTGATGTTGGCATGTCAATGGGAGAGATTTAACCCTGAGCAGGAATCACATCAGTGGGGATCTTGTGTCTGATGAATCCATACCTTGAGTGTGTAGCTTGTGGAGGTGATGGTGTTTCAGCATGGGCTGAAGTTGTCTGCCAAGTGAGCTAGCTTTGTTGCCTCCCTGGAGGTGCAGACCATGGTTAGTCATCATCTCTGACCTACCTGGGGCCACTAGCATGAGCTACAGAGCAACATTCAGATGGCTGCTAATTGTGCTGGGCTTAGAGCTGTCTGAGAGTGACCAGTTACTAACCAAAGCTGGCTGCTGCTCATAATGGACCTGGGATCATGTAAAAATAAGTATGAGGTACCTGAAGACCAGATGCTGCTTATTTTAGTAATTTTAAGAAAATATGAATCATAAGCAAAAAGAAAAAAAAAATCACTGGAATCTGCTTTGGTTGACAAGCAATTTGGGTGGGTCAGGGTCTGAGTGTTAGCCAGATTGTTGGAGAATCAGATATGGTTCTAGCCTGCAGGTTTTGTTTAGGTGAGGCCCAGAGAAGGAATAATGGCCTCTTCCAGCATGTCTGTCTGGGATAAAATTGCTCCTACCTCTTGACCAGTTGCCGAACAATTCAGTTCCTCCCTGTATGTCCCTGGCAAGTTTAGAGCTGCTGCCTCAGCACTGATGCTTAGAACAAGTGAGCATAAGTTCATGCATAGGCCCAGAAGCCTTCCATCTCTCTCATTAACAATTTCCACTGGTTTTTAGGGCGAGGAATTATGAAGGCCTCTCTTTTTGGCTCTGGAACCATCGGCTGGGAGGCCTGGTGTGTGGATGGGACCACTTGCTTCTCAGGGGGAACCTCTGCATCAGATATATAGTCTGCAATTTTTACCTGTCTCACATAGTGATAGCAAGTCAATTCCATGTTTCTTGCCGTTCCTACTAGTCTCATTGTGGCTTCTGTATATCCTTGGTTGTAAGACTTCTGTTCAGCTACAGTTCAGGTGGTTCTAAATGGTGGTCGTTCTGTAGTTCAGTTCTAATTTTTATGTAGTTATAGGAGAATTTGAGTGCCATATTTACCTCTCCCACCATCTTGATCAGAACCAGCAAAATTTATTTTATGAAATTAGGCTTAGGTTTAATGGCATGATACTAGTATTATACATTGAGAAATATTTTAATTTTCTTAAATTTAATTTTATAGTTGTATTACATCCTTCCCCTTTTTCCTTCCCTCTGTCCCCTGAGAAATATTTTTACTTTTTTTTTTTTAATTTTATTGTTGTTGTATTACATCCATCCCCTTTTTGCTCCCCTCTGTCCCCCTCCCCACCCACGCATTCCCCCCAAAGTCAATCCCACCTGTTGTCCATGTCCATGGTTCCTTTATACTAGGCTCTTGAGAGAAATATTTTTAAAATAGCCTGGTGATCTTAGTTGTTTTATTAAAAGTTGTTGAGGACATTCTTCATTACATTATACATAAATATACATAAAGAACCACAATACAGTTTTCTACCCTATTGTTAGCTTTCATTCTGTATGTCACAGCATGCAAATTTGTTACTAATCTCACCTCTTCATTAATATTACTTTTATAACCTTTCTAACTACTTCACCATGATTGCCTTATTCATTTATGGTAAGTCTTATTGTACTGCTCATATTTGTGTATACTCCTTTAAATATATTCTGTAAAAAGACAGCAAATAAATAAATATAATAATCATAAAGTTAATCCTAAAGAAAAGCAAAAGATTTTAATGGTCTTGAAACCTCTTAGTATAGAGAAAATGGCTGAGATTAGTGTACCATAACATCATCTCTCTAGTCATCTAAATAGACAAAAAGTAAAGTAATAATATTTATTTTCTAGATCCAACTTAAATTCTCAAAGGTATACCAAAGAACATTGTACTCTTTGTATTTAGATAGTTAATATTAATTACTAGTCTACACATTTTCCTAAGAATGTTGTGTTTGTTTGATATATCTCCTGAGAAGATTAGCTGAGCAGGCAATGTCTGTGAGATCATTTTGGTTTTTGTGCTCAAAGTTGAATGGTTCAGTTTTGTAACATTCATGAATGCATATTTTGGACCTGAAACTAGCTGAACAAAGTGAAATATTTATGAAACTCTGGTCAATATTATTGTTGAATGTTTTCTTTTCTTGACTTTGTCTTTTTATAAGTTTAATTTTTCCACTACCATTTGTCCCAATTTTACCTTCTTCCATTTCCATCATCCCTCCCTCCACAATCATGTCTATGAATTCTTTTTCCATGTCTCAATCCCCCCAAAGCTGTCAGTCTGCTTTCTATCTATGAGGCTCTCTCTATTATGTTTGTTATTAGTTCAATTTGTTTATTAGATTCCACATATGAGTAAAATCATAGGATATTTTTCTTTCTCTGACTTACCTCACTTAGCATAATGTTTTCCAGTCCCAACCATGCTGTTCAAAAGGGCAAACTTTTAGTCCCTGGCTGGTGGCACACTGGATAAGGTGCCGGCCTGCAAACCCAAAGGTAATTGGTTTGATTCCCAGCCAGGGTACATAACCAGGTTGCAAGCCAGGTTTCCAGCCAGGTCCATAGCTGGAGGCAGGTGAAAGGCAACCATACGCAGATGTCTCTTTCCCTTCTCCTCTCTCTAAAAATGATAAATAAAATCTTTTTTAAAAAGGAGGGACAAACTTTTATTTATTTTTGTGGCTGAATAGTATTCCATTACATAAATGTACCATACTGAATGTTTCTTCTTAACTTTCTGAGGGAAATAACTGCTTTCTCCTAACATCTTTTTTTATAGTAGAACTACTTATTGGACTTTCTTGTGTAAGACAGGAAGACCACCAGCCAATTATTATCACTAAAAGGAAAATGATTTCCAAAAGTGATATGACATGGAGACATAAAGCATAAACATTATGACAAGAATAAAATTAGGGATAACAATCCCTTTACAAATATTTTGCTATGTCTCAGTATGAGATGAAGTCTCTTATAGATACAGGTTACATAATGTCTTATAAATAATTATTATCATTTCTCAATGACAATTGAGAAATTGTATTTCTGAAAAAAAATTAATCCATTACTAATCATTAGATCATTTTTCTTCTAGTAATATGAAGAAAAATGCTTTAAATTCTTCCTCAAAATATTGCATATCACCAAAGTGAATCTTGGCAATTATTCAGGAATAGCCAGAATGTACTATTGAGACTAAAATAACTATAAGAAAAATAAAATAACAATAAGAAATGTGTGTGTTGCTAGGGTAAGAAGAAGGCATTCTATTGTTCTAACTTTATGTGATTTTACATACAAAAATAAGTCACTTCTCCAAAGATATGTGTCTAATTTGAAACCATGGAAATTTAGAGCAAATTTTTTGTTTTGTTTTGTTTAAAAGAAGAGGGAGCATGTGATTGAGTTTTCTCAAAATGCTTACCTCATAGATAACCTACCAATATGACATGTCCCTTTCAATAAGAAATAATATTTCTTGTTTTTTCAGAGATCAAAGATCTAAATTATGATAAAATTCATTTCCTTGTTACCGTAAAAATGTAAAATACAGAATGATCATGTGTTAATATCACCTGTAGTTCATCCAAAGAAATGGGCTGTCTTCAGGCACTATTCATTTTTTTTTCATTATTTTTATTGTTGTTGTATTACATCCATCACCTTTATGCTCCACTCCATCCCCCTCCCCACCCACCCATCCCCCACAAAGTTAATTCCAACTGTTGTCTATGTCCATGGTTCCTTTATACTAGGTTCTTGTCTAAGCTGCTCCCCTTCCCTGCCTCTGCCACACACCTCCCCCCAACCCCTTTCCCCCTGACCACTGAAGGCCTACTCACTGTATTCCTATATTTGGTTCTGTTTTGCTTGTCGTTAGATTTGTTCATTATTGTCCTGTAATGGGTGAGATCATATGGTATTTGTCCTTCACTGACTGGCTTATTTCACTAAGCATAATACTCTCCAGTTTCATCCATGTTGTTGCCAAGGGTACAAGTTCCTTCTTTCTTTCTGCTATATAGAATTCCATTGTGTAAATGTACCAAAGTTTGTTGATCCAATCATCCACTGATGGGCACTTAGGCTGTTTCCAGCACTTGGCTATTGTAAATAGTGCCACTATGAATATAGGTGTGCATAGGTTCTTATGAATTGGTGTTTCAGGATTCTTTGGGTATAGTCCAAGTAGTGGAATGGCTGGATCAAAAGGCAGTTCCATTTTTAGTTTTTTAAGGAAACCCCATACTGTTTTCCACAGTGGCTGCACCAGCCTGCATTCCCGTCAACAGTGTATGAGGGTTCCCTTTGCCCCGCATCCTCGTCAACACTTGTTGTTTGCTGATATGCTGATGATTGCCATTCTGACAGGTGTCAGGTGGAATCTTATTGAGGTTTTAATTTGGAACTCTCTGATGACTAGTGATGTTGAGCATTCATTCATATGCCTCTGGGCCCTTTGTATATCTTCCTCAGTGAGTTGTCTGTTCAGGTCCTTTGCCCTTTTTTTTGATTGGGCTGTCTGTCTTCCTGGTGTTGAGTCACATTGGTTCTTTGTATATTTGGGACATCAAACCCTTGTCTGAGGTATCATTGTCATATATGTTTTCCCATACAGTTGGTTCTCTTTGTACTTTGCTGATATTTTCTTTAGCTGAACAAAAACGTTTCAATTTGATATAGTCCCATTTATTGATTTGTTCTTTAATTTCCTTTGCCCTTGGTGAAGTATCAGTAAATGTATTTTTGCATACGATATCCAAAAGTTTACTGCCTATATTTTTCTCCAGAACATTTATGGTGGCACTGCTTATGTTTAAATCCTTTATCAATCTTCAGTTTATTCTGGTGTATGGTGGAATTTGGCACTCTGCATTTACCTTTTTGCACGTTGCTGTCCAGTTCTCCAAACACCATTTGTTGAAGAGACTGTTTGTACTCCATTTTATGTTCCTTCCATCTTTGTCAAATATTAGTTGACCATAGAGTCCGGGTTAATTTCTGGGCGCTCTATTCTTATGCCAGTACCAGGCTGTTTTGATGACAGTAGCCTTGTAGTATTTTTTGAAGCCAGTATTGTGACTCCTCCTACCTTGTTCTTCTTTCTCAAGATTGCTGTGGCTATTTGTGGGCATTTTTGACTCCATATAAATTTTTGAAGTATTTTTTCTATTTTTGTGAAGTCTGTCATTGGTATTTTAATTGGGATTCCATTGAGTCTGTAGATTGCTTTGGGTAGTATGGACATTTTAGTGATGTTAATTCTTTCCATCCATGAACATGGTATATGCTTCCATTTATTTGTATCTTCCTTGATTTCTTTCTTGATTGTTCTGTAGTTTTCTGAGTACAGGTCTTTTACCTCCTTAGTTGATTCCTAGGTACGTTGTTTTTTTGTTGTTGTTGTTGCTATGGTAAAGGGGATTTGTTTTTTTTTTTTTTTTTTCTTCTATTTCTGTTTTTCCATTATTGGTATACAAAAATGCTTTTGATTTCTGGATATTGACTATACCCAGCTATTTTTCTAAATTTGTTGATTAGGTTGAGTAAGTTTTTGATAGAGCCTATCGGGTTTTGTATGTACACTATCATATCATTTGCAAATAATGACAGTTTGACTTCCTCCTTTCCAATTTGGGTACCTTTGATTCCTTTTTCCTTCTCTGATGGCTATAGCTAGAACTTCCAAGGCAATGTTGAATGAAAGTGGAGAAAGTGGACAGCCTTATCTCCTCCCTGATCTTAGGGGGAAAGATTTTAATTTTTGCCCATTGAGTATGATGTTGGCTCCAGGTTTCTCATAGATGGCCTTTATGTGGTTGAGGTATGCTCCCTCTATTTCCATTTTGCTGAGGATTTTTTTTTTTTTATTTTATCATAAATGGTTGCTGTACTTTGTCAAATGCTTTTTCAGCAGCTATTGATATGATCATATGGTTTTTATCTTTCAATTTGTTGATGTGGTGTATTACATTTATTGATTTACAAATGTACTATCCTTGCATCCCTGGGATGAAACCCACTTGATCATGGTGTATGATCTTTGTAATATACTGTTGAATCAGGTTGGCCAATATTATGTTGAGAATTTTAGCATCTAGGTTCATCAGAGATATTGGCCTGTAGCTTTCTTTCTTAGTTGTGACTTGTCCTGGTTTAGGGATTAGAATAATATTGGCCTCATAGAAAGAGTTCAGGTGGGTCCTCCCTCTTCCTGTATTTTTTGGTATAGGTTAAGAAGGATAGGAGTTAGTTCTTCTTTAAATGTTTGGTAAAATTCCCCTGTGTATCCATCTGGTCCAGGGCTTTTGTGCTTTGTGAGATTTTGGATTACTTCTTTAATTTTCCTCATTGTTATTGGCCTATTCAGGCTTTCTGCTTCTTCTGGGATCAGTTTTGGTAGATTGCAGATTTCCAGAAATGTGTCCATTTCATCCAGGTTGTCATATTTTTTTGTCATATAGTTGTTTGTAGTAATTCCTTACAATCATTTGTATTTCTGAGGTATCAGTTGTGATTTCTCCTCTGTCAGTTCTGATTCTGTTTATTTGGGTCCTTTCTCTCTTTTTCTTCATGAGTCTGGATAAAGGCTTGTCAATTTTGTTTATTTAAAAAAAAAAAAACAGCTCCTGGCCTGTTGATTCTTCGAACTGTAGTTTGAATCTTTGAGTTATTTAGTTCTGCTCTGATCTTGATGATTTCCTTCCCTTTACTTGCTCTGGGCTTTGTTTGTTGTTGCTCCTCTCGTTCTTGCATATTTATGTTTTGGTTGTTTTTATAAACTTCTCGTGGCCTCTTCAGGAAGACCTGTATTGCTATAAATTTCCCTCTGAGAACTGCCTTTGCAGTATCCCTTAGGTTTTGGGCTGCTGTGTCTTCATTGTCATTTGTTTCCAGGAAATTTTTGATTTCAACTTTGATCTCATTGCTAACCGCTTCATTGCTTAAAAGCATGTTATTCAGTCTTTATGAGTTAGAGAATTTTTGTTTTTATCCCTTGAGACTGTTTTCTAGTTTCAAGTCATTGTGATCAGAGAAGATGCTTTGTATCATTTCAACTTTCCTGTATTTGTGGAGGCTTGTCCTGTGGCATATCATGTGGTCTATCTTGGAGAACGATCCATGTGCATTTGAGAAGAATGTGTATTTTGCTTCCTTGGGGTAAAATACTTTGTATACATCAGTTAGGTCCATTTCCTCTAGAGTGTTGTTCAATGCCCCAACATCTTTGGGGATTTTTTTTTTTTTTTGAAGATCTCTCCATTGTTGATAGTGCGGTATTAAAATTGCCTACTATTAGTGTGTTGCTGTCTATATCTTTCTTAAAGTCTTCCAAGATTTTCCTTATATATTTTGGAACTCCTAAGTTGGGTGTGTATATGTTTACCAGAGTTATTTCTTCTTGATGGATTGTTCCCTTAAGTATTTGTCCCTTTTTATGGCCTTCATTGTAAAACCTAGTTTGTCTGAAATCAGTATTGCTACTCTAGCTATTTTTTGTGTGTGTGTGTCCATTTGCTTGATATATATTTTTCCATCCATTCACTCTCAATCTGTGTTGTTCTTTTGTTCTGAGGTGGGTCCCTTGAAGACACCATGTATGCGGGTCATGTTGTCTTAACCATTCAGCTACACTATGTTTTTTGAATGTTGCATTAATCCACTTACATTTACACTTAAGGTTATTATTGATTCATACATATTCATTGCCCTTTTCTCCCTTTGTATATGTATTCCTTCTTGGCTTTCTCCGTTTCTTCATTTTACTTATTTATTTATTTTTAATGCAGACCCTTTAGCATTTCTTGCAATTTTGGTTTGGTTGAGATGTATTCTTTAATTTTTTTTTTCTTGGTCTGGGTAACTCCTTATTTCTCTTTCTATCTTGAATGAGAGCCTTGCTGGGTAGAGTATTCTTGGTTGCAAGCCTTTGTTTACCATTACTTGAAATACTTTTTGCCATTCCCTTCTGGCTTGAATTGTATCTGTTGAATAATCATTTGATAGCCTTATTGGAGACCCTTTATATGATATTTGTCATTTCTATCTTAATGCTTTTTGGATTCTCCCTTTGCCTTTGAAATTAGCCATTCTAATAACAATGTGCCTTGGCGTTGGTCTGTTCGGGTTGATCTTCATTACGACCCTCTGTGCTTCCTGAAATTGATTAATGCTTTCACTCATCATGTTAGGGACACTTTCTATCATGACTTTTTTGAACAGGTTTTCCATTCCTTGTTTCTCTTCTCCTTCTGGATTCCATATGATACAGATGTTGTTCCATTTCATATTGTCCTGCAACTCTCTTAAACTCTCTCCAATCCTGTTCAGCCATATTTTATTATCTTGTAGTGTCTTGGAGTATTTGTCTACATTGTCCTCCAACTCGCGGATCTTGTCCTCTGCTACCTCTAGCCTACTGTTGACTCCTTCTACTGTATTCTTCAATTCAGAAATTGTATTCTTCATTTCCTCTTGGCACTTATTGATAGTTTCTATGTCCTCTTTCATGCTGTTGTAGTTCTCAGTAAGTTCCTTGTAACTTCCCTGGAGTTCTCTGTAATTCCCCTGGAGTTCTTTGTAATTTCCCTGGAGTTCTTTGTAGTTGTCCTAGTGTTGTTTATAATTTTCTTTCATGTGGCTGAGCTCACTGAGCTTCTCTATCGTCATTCTTTTGAATTCCTTATCTGATGTTCCAAGTGCCTCTGTTTCATTTTGTGTTCTTTCTGGGGATTCTTCCTTTCCTTTTGGTGATGGACTGATTCTTTTTTTACCCATTTTGGGTGTCTGTTCTTGCTTACTTTTTATTTGTTCATTTATTTTTATTCTTTCCTTGGTTTAACCTGCTTTGCTTCCTTGCCTTAGTCGAGCACCCTTCAGTGATAGATTTGTGGAGTTCAATGTTCCCATCTCCCAGATTTTCTCCACTTGCTGTTCTTGGTGTGTCCTTTATTTGGACTGTCTGGTTGTATTCTGGGCCTGTGGACTTTTAGCAGAAACAAAAACAAAAATAAACAAACAAACAAAAAAACACCCCAAAAGAAAAAAAACAAACCAAAGCAAACAAACAAAAAATGCAAAAGGAAAAAAGAAATGAAAATGATAATAATAATAAGAAGAAAGGGTTTAGATGGCTGTTCACCCTTAATAATCCCTGACTGGTCCACATGGAGCCTGTACCTGAGGGCTTTTACTGGAGGGGAAAAAAAAAGGAAAGAAATAAAGGGAGAATATCATAAGAGAAAGAGAAATCAATATTAATAAAGAAAAGGTTTAGGTGTCTGTTCACCCTTTATGGTCTCTGTTTGCTCCAAGTGGAGCCAGGACCAGTGGGTTTTATCAGGGAGAAAAGAAAGGTGCTTGAGATTAGCAGCAATCCCTTTCCTGAGGCTACCTCTTTTTCTTGGTCAGGACTTTACAGTCTATAGTTTATATTCTAGCCGGTCTTGGCATGTGGCAGGGCCTCTGATTGTCACATTCAGGGCTGATTCTGAGTATCCGCCCCCAGGTAGGCTGGGCCTTCTGCTACCTGGCTGGGTGTTAAGCCTGCTGGTTTTCTGGAGCCCTCAGAGAGCCCCCTCCCTATCCTGGCGGAGGTTCCTGCCCAGGACAAGTACCCAGCACCCCTGCAGGACAGCTGGCAACTTTGCAGGTCCCTATGGAGACTGGCCCTGCTCCCACATTTCAGGGAGGAGGCAGCCCCTGTCGTCAACACTGTCCGGGGTCTGCCTACACTGTCCCGCCCTTCCGGGGTGGGCACCACTCCTCCAAGCCAACCAGCTCTCTGTAGAGCCCTTTAGGCGGCCTATGTGATGAGCCCCTCCCAGGCGTGGGTGGTGCTGCCTTTGTCTCAGGCAATGGCGGGTCAGTTGTTCCTGCTACTAGTTCCAGGCTCGCTGGCTCACCCTTTGGAATTTCCGTGGAGCCTGGGGGTCTGTGTGGTTGCACAGGGCTGGGCCTCCCCTCTTGCAGAGGCTTCTAGCTGCTGTTTCCCCAGTGGCCCAGCAGCACCATTTTTGACTCTCTCACCTCCCAGGCCAGTGCACTTCCCTGTTCCTAGGCTCCGGCTTCCTGCAGGACTCTTCTCCTCTGCCTCTAGCCCTGCGAGAAGCCTCCTCTCCCTGTTGCCCCAGTGAGTCTCTCACACAGTCCCTCCCCTGTAAGAGTTCAATTCTGCGTTCCCTATGGCATTAGCCCTAGCAGCCCGTACTTTACTGTTGAGACTTTCACTTGCCAGGGAGCTGGGAACTGGCCTCAGTCAAAGGCACCCCTCTGGGCAGAGCCGCCACTGCCCAGAGCCAACCTCGGCCCGCTGGCCAGCGGCCGATCGGTCGGGAATGCCTCACCTACTGTCCTGATGGTCTCCTCTGCCTCTGGGCTGTGCTCCCCTGTGTCCAGATGCTGACCGCTCCAATTCCTAGGGTCCTGAAGACGTCTTACGCTCCCTATTTTGTCCTCTAGCTGCTTTGGTACTCGACAATACCATCAGCACTGCTCTCTACTCTGTTGCCATCTTCTCTCAGCCTTGTACTGTATTCTTCAATTCAGAAATTGTATTCTTCATTTTCTCCTGGAACTTATTGATAGTTTTTGTGTCTTTTTTGATGCTGTTGTAGTTCTCAGTAAGTTCCTTGTAACTTCCCTGAAGTTCTGTGATGACTGGCCCTGCTCCTGCAGCTCCCAGATGAGGCAGCTCCCATCCGCCAACAGTGCCCAGGGTCTGCCAACACTGCCCAGCTCCCTGGGGCGAGAGCCAATCCTCCAAGTAGACCAGCTCTCTGAGAAGTACTTTATGCTGCCTCTGTGATGTGCACCTCCCCGTGCGTCTGTGGCCTTTGTCCCCTGCAATGTGCGGGTCAGTTGACCCAGATACAATTTCCTAGCTAGCAGTTTGGAGTTTCCGTGGGAGCCTGGGGCCCTGTGTGGGTGTGCAGGGCTGGGCCTACACCTTCTCAGGGGTTTCAAGCTACTGTTTCCCAGGTGGCCCAGCAGCAGTTTTTGGCCCTCTTGGTGCCCTGGCCAATGCACTTCCCTGCTCCCCCACTCCTGCTCCCCACAGGACTCTTCTCCTCTGTCTCTGGCCCAGTGAGGGTCTTCCTCTCCCTGTTGCTAGAGAGAGGCTCTCACACAGTCCCTCCCCTGCAGGAGTTCAATTCCTCATTCCCTCCTGCATTTGTCCTCACTGTCCACACTTCACTATTCAGATTTCTAGTGGCCAGGGAGCCTGGTGCTGGCTTCAGTTAAACACGCCCCTCTGGGTAGAGCCACCACTGCCCAGAGCTGACCTCGGCCCTCTGGCTGGTTTGGAACTGTCTCACCTGCTCTTCTGTTTGTCTCTGCTGCCTCTGGGCTGTGCTCCTCTGTGTCCAGATGCTGACTGCTCCAATTCTTAGGGACCTGAAGATGTCTCATGCTCCCTATCCTGTCCTCCAGCTGCTCTGGTACTCGAGAACACCATCAGCACTGCTCTCTACTCTGTCGCCATCTTTGATCCTCTGACTTGATTCTTTTTTTATTTTATTTTATTTTTATTGTTGTTGTATTACATCCATCCCCTTTTTGCTCCCTTCTGCCCCCCTCCCTACCCACCCATTCCCCCCAAATTCAATCCCACCTGCTGTCCATGTCCACGGTTCCTTTATACTAGGTTCTTGTGTAAGTTGCTCCCCTTCCCTGCCTCTGCCTCCCCGCACCCCCCAACCCCTTTCCCCCTGACCACTGAAGGCCTGTTCACTGTATTCATATATTTGGTTCTGTTTTGCTTGTTGTTCGTTTTGTTCATTATTGTCATCAGAGAGATGCAAATTAAAACCACAATAAGAAACAACCTCACACCTGTCAGAATGGCAATCATCAACAAATCAACAGACAACAAGTTTTGACGAGGATGTGGGGCAAAGGGAACCCTCATACACTGTTGGTGGGAATGTAGGCTGGTGCAGCCACTGTGGAAAACAGTATGGGGTTTCCTTAAAAAACTAAAAATGGAACTGCCTTTTGATCCAGCAATTCCACTACTTGGACTATACCCAAAGAATCCTGAGACACAAATTCATAAGAACCTATGTACACCTATGTTCATAGCAGCATTATTTACAATAGCCAAGTGCTGGAAACAACCTAAGTGCCCATAACAACCTAAGTGGATGATTGGATCAAAAAAGTTTGGTACATTTACAGAATGGAATTCTATATATCTGAAAGAAAGAAGGAACTTGTACCCTTTGCAACATCATGGATGGAACTGGAGAGTATTATGCTTAGTGAAATAAGCCAGTCAGTAAAGGACAAATATCATATGATCTCACCCATTGTTAACTTGATTCTTTGCCTAAGATTTTTTCCCTAATTTGTCCATTTTGTGTGATTTGTTGATTATATTCTGCTTGAACACTGATTTATATCTTACATATTTCCACACCAATCCCTGTTAGATAAATTGATCTCTGTGTTTAAAAATTGTGTGTTTTTATTTTTTATTGAATTCATTGGGCTGATATTAATTCATAAACTTATATAGGTTTTATGGGTACAATCCTATAATACATCATCTATATATTGTATTGTGTTTTCATCACCCCAATTTAAGTTTTCTTCCATCACCATTTTACTCTCTTTACTCTCTACAACCTCTCCCCTCCCTTTTGCTCTGGTAATCACCATACTACCGTCTGTCTTTTAGAGGATTTTTTCACTAAATCTCTCCACCATTTTTACCCAACTCTCTATACTTCACCCTTTGACAGCTATCATTCTGTTCTCTATATCTATGAGTCTGCTTCTATTTTGTATTTTAGTTTACTTTGTTCATTAGATTTTATGTACAAATGAAATCATATGGTATTTGTCTTTCTCTAATTGCCTTATTTCACTTAGCATAACATTCTCCAGTTCCAACCATACTGTTCCAAAAGGTGAGATTTCTTTCAGTTTTTCTTTATTTTTAATAACTGAGTAGTATGTTAGATTTAAAATTATAAAAATCCTAGAGAAAACAAAGGGAGTGAAATCTTGGACATTTCTTATATACATTTTTTTTTCTGATATATCTCCTTGGCAAGGGAAACAAACAAACAAAAAAAAAGTGAACAAATGAGACTACATCAAACTTACTATTAATTTTTTTCACAGTAAAGGAAACAACAAAATGAAAAGATAACCCACTGAATGGCAGAAAAGATTTGCAGATACATATGTTACAGGGTTAATATACAAAATCTACAAATAACTTGTAAAACTCAACACCAAAAACAGAACAAGTAATCCCATTAAAAATAAGCAAAGGACCTGAATATAGACACTTCTACAAAGAAGACATATGGATGGCCAATAGACATATGAAAAGATGTTCAGTATCACTATATCATAGAAATACAAATCAAAACAATAATAAGATATCACTTCAAACCTGTCAGAATGGCTATCAACAATAAATAAACAAAACACAAGTGTTGTTGAGGATGTGGAGAAGCAGGAACCCTTGTATACTGTTGGTGGAAATGCAAATTGAGGTAATCACTATGAAAAGCAGTATGAAGTTTCCTCAAAATGTTAAAAGTGGAACTTTTTTCTTTTGTTCTTTTTTAATTTAATTTTATTATTATTGTATTACATTCATCCCATTTCCCCACTCCCTGCTCTCCCCTTTCCCACCCTCCCTATCTGCCTCCATAGTCAATCCCAGTTGTTGTCCATGTGCATAGGTTATCTATGCTAGTTCTTTGCTAAACTGCTCCCCTTCTTTGCCTGTTTGTCCCCCCTCCCCTTCCTCCACTCTGCACACTGGAGGTCTGTTCTTTATATTCATGCCTCTGGTTCTGTTTTGCTTGTTTGTTTGTTTTGTTCATTAGTCTCCTGTAATGGGTGAGATCATATGGTATTTGTCTTTCACTGACTGACTTATTTCACTAAGCATAATACTCTACAGTTCCATCCATGTTGTTGCAAAAGGTAGGAGATTCTTCTTTATTTCTGCTATGTAGTGTTCCATTGTGTAAATGTACCAAAGTTTTTTGATCCATTCATCCACTGATGGGTACTTAGGCTGTTTCCAGCACTTGGCTATTGTAAATAGTGCTGCTATGAACATAGGGGTACATATGTTCTTCTGAATTGGTGTTTCAGGATTCTTCAGGTATAATACTAGTAGAGAAGTTGCTGGAACACAAGGCATGATACTGTATTTTGTCCCAGCAATTCCACTTCTGGAAATTTATCCAAATAAACATTCACTACAGTGTTATTTTACAATAGCCAAGCTATGGAAGCAGCCCAAGTGACCATGAGTAGATGAATGGATGTAAAAGCTTTGGTACATTTATACAATTGAAATTGTGTAAAAAATTAACATTAAAATAAGAAGTGATTATCAGTGTCTCTGCATAATTCTAATCATTTATACTACTGCATAAATTGTATAAATATAAAAACAGTGAAATTCATTTTCTCTAATCACCCCCTTTAAAACATGTTGCTGTAGATATTTTCTAATACATGGAAGGCAATATATTGCAGGACTTGGCTGGATCATGGGTGAAATTAAATGGAAAGCAAGTGTAAATTAATGGAAATAATGCATACCCCATAGTGAGTTTCACAAAACTTTGAACAGACAATAATTATTGCAGTACAAAATTTCACCTCTACTTGATGTATGATTTAGGGTGTGTTTTTTTAATCTCTCAGTGCACTAAATTTCCATAAAAAATGAGGTAAGTTGTCATAAATATGAATTATGAAATGAAATGGCTTATCTGATGTAGTACGATAACTAAAATATTGCTGGTGGACTCCATCCTCTACTACCTGTATCATATAACTAAAAATCCCTTAAGCTATAATTTTATCATGTAGTCATTTAATACTAACAAAATTAATGTGTAAGCTATATGAGCATAGTGGAAAAGATATAGGTGCTTAGTGAATTGTAAGATTAAAGTGAGTTTCTAACACAGTAAGAGTATTGTTAGGCAGAACTGATGTAAGATTTTAGGCAAAATAAAGACAAAGGCAGGACAAATCATTAGCTGTAAAAAGCAAGGGCAGGGAGATGAGGTCTGTGTCTAAGTTACCAAAGAAAGTGCCTTCTTCCTAAAAGAGCTGCTAAATCTTTTATTTCAGTGCAGAAACATAGCTATAATAGATTGAGTTGGCCCAAGATTCATAAAGCTGGAATACATCTTTATTCTAATTATCAAAATATATAATAAACATTGAAGAACATTATAAGCTAAATAAAGATGCTACAAAATGACAATATTAAGGAAATGATGTGAAATAGACAGAGTCAAATGTGACAAAGCAGACATTGTCTGCTCTGTCAAGATATCCTCTGATCCTTTGTACAGTTGTGCTTTATAGGTTGGTTTCCTGAAGTATAGATGGGAAGGTGGGGGATCTCAATATTTGAGTATTTTATGTTTTGCTAAGGATTCCAGGGCTCTTGTAGAATACCAAGTGGAAAAGGAATCCAGGATACACTGTCCATTGTTTAAGCCCTACATTCACCTGAAGGAAACATTCAAGGCAACTTACATTACCTTAAAAAACTACACTGGTAAACCAAAATGTTGACAGAGTAAGAGCTGCACTGACCTCCACCCAGGACCAGTGTGAAATTGCAGCTGAATGGTGGAGAGATTACCCAGAATGGTGAACTGAGCAGTGGCTGGAGAGAAACCTTATAACCACCGACAGATGGAGGAAGCCAATTCATCAAAATATGACCTGTATGGATTGTGAAGGAAACATGAAAAAACTGGCTGTGCTCACATGGGTGGCAGCTAAAGAAGTGCTAGAGGGATATGTAAGCAGCTAGGGGTTCCCTCTGATAAATATGAGGTCTAAACCCTGGCCTGGGCTCCATAGGCAACAGCACTAGAGCCAGAAAGGAACCTAGAGAAGACCCAGCTGTGAAAACAGGATTTCTGCCTGCCAGTGAGAGACTGCTGAAGCCCTAGAGAGCCTTTTAAAAAGCCAATGCACAAGATTTTCTTTGCAGCCTAGGGATACTTGAGGAGAGTTTGGGGATAGAGGGTTTGGAAAGAGAACTGAGGGAGCTGCTAATGGGATCTGTGTGCTGAGTCATCCCCCATACTGCATGAGTCATCTTTCTTAGGCAGACCACTCCATTCCAAGTGGTATCTGCCTGAGGGAAAGCAATAACCCTGCCCATAAGAATTACTCTGCCTCGGGTTCCGGCAGGATGGCAGAAGAGTAAGTGGAGCTGCACAGATCTCCTCCCACGTAGCATCTGGAATTACATTTTTGGAGAAAATGTCAGCTGGAATTACAAACAGAACAGCAGCTAGAAAGAAGTCCTATAACCATGGACAGAACAGAAATGGCCACTACATCATAACGTGACTGGTAGGAATTGCAGAAATGCAAGAGGGCTGGATGTGCCCCTACCAGGGGAAGCAGCCAAAGGGATGAGCCTGGGCCTCACCTGAGAAGGGTGGGTTCTGGTCCTCTAGCTGGGTGTCCCAGCTACAGCAACAGAGGAGAGAGCAGAGCAGCAACCAGCTGAGAAGGGAAGAAAGCCTTGGAGTTTGCTGGCCTTAAGGAGTGCTGGAGACAGAGAACTACTAAGGTGACCGCAGTGAAAATACATTAGCACCCACCTACCCTGGGCTCCAGCAGAGAGAGGGCAGAGAGTACTGGAGAGACATAGGGAGAGTTTGCAGCAGCAGCTTGGAGGAGAGAAGTAGGAAAGCAGCTGTGCGGATCCTGGTGCTGACTCATCACCCACACCTCGGCACCCTGGCCAAACAGCTTCCCTACTAGGGTGCTCATAGCCCCACCCACTGGCAGCAGTTTGCTCTTCCCAGCGGTGCCTGACCACAAATCTCTGATTTACATCTAAATAAACCTTTCCTGCCCTGCCCTGTCTGAGTATAGATACAATAGTTGGCACAAGAAGAGGTATTTCTCGTCTAGCAGAGACTGGGCCTAGCAGCTGATTACAAATTCTCTGACCTACAGCTGAGTTGGACTGTCAGTCCCACACAGTAGCAAGTGAGTCTGGTGGCTGAAGGTGGATTCACTAGTTCAAAATTGAGTTGGCTGCCCTGGCTGATAGCACAGTGGTTAAGGCGCCGGCCTGCGAACCCAAAGGTCGCAGGTTCGATTCCCCAGCCAAGGCACATAACCAGGTTGCAAACCAGGTCTCCAGTCAGGTCTGTGGCTGGAGGCAGGTGAAACACAACCATACATTGATGTCTCTCTCCCTCTCTGCCTCCCTCCCTTCCCCTCTTTCTAGAAATAATGAAATAAAATCTTAAAAAAAAAAAAAAAAAAAAAACTGAGTTGGTTTGTCCCGCCCACTGGCCATGGGCCTGGCAGATGATCACAGATTCATTGGATTACAATTGTACCTTGCTGTTCAGCCCAGCAGTTCCTGAGGCTGGTGGCCAAATACAGATTCATTGGATTACAATTGGACCTTGCTGCCTAGCCCAGTGGCGCCTGAGCCTGGCAGCTAATTCCAGATGCATTGATTTACACCTGAATCTGTCCGACCAGGCTGCACCTGAGCTGGTGGATGATTCATTGGATTATAATTGAACCTCTCTGTCTATCCTAGTAGGGCCTGAGTTCAATAGCTGATTTATTGATTTAAAACATAATCAGTTTGTAACCTCAAGCTGCATCTGAGCCTGGTGGTGGATCAAAGACCAATAGGATTACAACTAAATAAATCCTTCCAGCCTAGCAGTTCCTTACCCTGGCAGCTGATCATGGTATGGTTGGATCACAACAAAACTTAAAAATGGGGAGAGAAAGAAACAATCCATCACCAAAAGGAAAGGAGGAATTCCCCGAAAGATCACTAAATGAAAGACAGGCATGCAAACTATTGGATATGGAATTCAAAATAATGATGATAGAGAAGCTTAATGAGCTTAGCCAGCTAAAAGAAAACTACAAACAACTCCAGAGAAGCTACAAGGAACTTACTGAGAAACACCAGCATTAAAAAGGACATAGAAACTATCTGTAACAGCGAGAAGGAAATGAAGAATACAATTTCTGAATTGAAGCATACAGTAGAAGGAATCATAAGCAGGCTAGAGGAAGCAGAGGATCAGATCAGTGAGCTAGAGGACAACATAGAAAAATATCCCAAGACAGTGCAACAGAATTTAAAAAGACTGAACAAAAATGAAGAGGTGTTACCCTGGCTGGTAGCACAGTGGATAAGGCGCCGGCCTGTGAACCCAAAAGTTGCAGGTTCCTATTCCCCAGCCAGGGCACATAACCAGGTTGCAAACCAGGTCTCCAGTCAGGTCTGTGGCTGGAGGCAGGTGAAATGCAACCATACATTGATGAAAAGAAAAAAAAAAAAAAAAAAAAAAAAAAAAAAAAAAGAAAAAGAAAAAAAAAATGAAGAGGTGTGAAGAGAGCTGCAGGACAACATGAAACACAATAATATCTGTATCATAAGGATACCAGAAGAATTAAAAAAAAAAAAAAAAAAGGGAATGGAAAACCTATTTTAAAAAGTAATAGATAACTTCCCTAAAATGAAGAGTGAAAACATTAATCAAGTTCAGGAAGCACAAATGTTCCCAATGAAGATGAATCCAAACAGACCCACTCCAAGACACATTATAATTAAAATGGCAAATTTCAAAGATAAAAAGAGAATCCTAAAAGCATCAAGAAAGAAACATCAAATAATATATTTGGGGGCTCCGATAATGGTATCAAGTGATTTTTCAACAGAAACAGTGTATGCCAGAAGAGAATGGCAAAAAATATTCCAAGTAATGGGAAACAAAGGCCTGCAATTAAGAAAACTACCTAGCAAGACTCTCATTCAAAATGGAAGGAAAAATAAAAAGTTTCCCAAACAAAAGAAGACCAAAAGAATAAATCTATACCAAATAAACATTGCAAGAAATGCTAAACGGTCTGCTTTTTAAAAATGAAGCAACAGAGGCAGATATAGAGGAACACAGGTATAAAGGGGGAACATGGCAATAAATAAGTATCAATCAATAATAAACTTAAATGTAAATGGATTAAATGCACTAATCAAATGACATAGGGTAGCTGAATGGATAAGAAAATGTGAGCCACATATATGCTGTCTTCAAGAGACCTACCTCAGAAAAAAAGATTGACACAGATAGAAAGTGAAGATATTGAAAAATATATATCAAGAAAATGGATATGAAGAAAGGCTGGAGAAGCAATACTTATTTCAGACAAAATAGATTTCACAATGAACACCATAAAAAGAGACAAAGAAAGATATTTCATAATTGTTCACGTAAGAAGATATAACTGTGTTCAACATATATGCACCCAACATAGGAGCTTCCAAATACATAAGAAAAATCTTGGAGGACTTCAAGGATATAGACAACAATGCACTAATAGTAGGGTACTTTAATACCCCACTATGAACAATGGACAGATCTTCCAAACAAACAAACAAACAAAATACCAAGGATTTGTGGTATTGAAAAACACTCTAGTGGAAATGGACCTAACTGATATATATATAGAGAGAGAACCTTTCACCTCAAAGAAGCAAAATACACATTGTTTTCAAATGCACATGGAACATTCTCAAAAACAGACCATATAGTAGATCACAAGATAAACCTCCACAAATACAGGGAAATTAAAATCATACCAAGGATCTTCACAGATCACAATAGCTTGAATAAGAAATCAACCTCAAGGGAGAAAAACCAAAAACACTCTTAACTCTTGGAGACTGATTAACACACTTTTAAGTAATGAAAGAGTTAACAATGAGATCAAAGATGAAATAAAAAAGTTTCTGGAAAAAAGGCCCTGGCTGGTGAAACAATGGGTAAGGCACCAGACTGTGAACCCAAGATCTGGTTCTTTGAAAAAATAAACAAAATTCACAAGCCTTTAGCCAGACTCATCAAGAAAAAGAGAGAAAGGACCGAAAAAACAGAATCAGAAATGACAGAGGAGAAATCACAAC
This sequence comes from Noctilio leporinus, assembly GCA_004026585.1. NCBI lineage: Eukaryota > Metazoa > Chordata > Mammalia > Chiroptera > Noctilionidae > Noctilio > Noctilio leporinus. The sequence goes on from PVIW01010289.1 coordinate 32,700, forward strand.
TGATACTTCAGAAATACAAAGGATTTTAACAAATTACTATAAACAAATATATGACAAGAAATATGACAACCTGGGTGAAATGGAAAAATTTGTGTAAATGTATAATCTACCAAAACTGAAACCAGAAGAAGCAGAAATCCTGAATAGACCAATAACAAGTGAAATTGGAGAAGTAATAAAAAATTTCCCAAAGCACAAGAGCCCCCGACAAGATGGCTACACAGGTGAATTCTACCAAGCATTTAAAGAAGAACTAACTCCTTTCCTTCTCAATCTACTCCAAGAACTCCAACCAAAGGGAAGACTCTCAAACTCTTTCTATGAGGCCAATATTATTCTAATCCCGAAACCAGGTCAAGACACAACTAAGAAAGAAAACTTTAACCCAATATCTCAGATGAATATAGATGCTAAGATTCTCAACAAAATATTAGCCAACTGGATCCAGCAATGCATTCAAAAGATCATACACCAATCAAGTGGGTTTCACTCCAGGGATGCAAGGATGGTACAATATTCACAAATCAATAAATGTAATACACTACATTAACAAAATGTAAGACAAAAGCATATGATCATATCAAAGATGCTGAAAAAGCATTTGGTAATGTACAGCGACAATTTATGATAAAAACCTTCAGCAAAATGAGAATAAAGGGAGAATACCTCAACATCATAAAGGCCATATATGAGAAACATAAAGCCAACATCATACTCAAAGGGCAAAATTTGCAAGTTTGACCCTAAGATCAGGAATAAGTGAAGGCTGTCCACTTTTTCCACTTCTGTTCAACATCATTTTGGAAGTTCTAGCCATAGCCATCAGAGAAGAAAAAGGAATCAAAGGGATGCAAATTGGAAAGGAGGAAGTCAAACTGTCATTATTTGCAGATGACATGACAGTGTTCATACAAAACCCGATAGGCTCCACCAAAAACTTAGTCAACCTAATAAGCAAATTTAGCAAAATAGCTGGATATAAAGTCAATATCCAGAAATCAAAAGCATTTTTATATACCGATAATGAAACATTAGAGATACAAGAGAGAAAGTAAATCCCATTTACCATAGCAACAGGAAAAAAAAGTACTTAGGAATAAACATAACCAAGGTGGTAAGACACCTGTACTCAGAAAACTACAGAACAATGAGGAAAGAAATTAAGGAAGATACAAATGAAATGAAGCATATACCATGTTCATGGATAGGAAGAATTAACATCATTAAAGTGTTCATACTACTCAAAGCAATCTATAGATTCAATTCAATCCCAATTAAAATACCAATGACAGACTTCACAGATACAGGAAAAATACTTCATCCCCATCCAGGGCACATAACCAGGTAGCAAACCAGGTCTCCAGTCAGGTCTGTGGCTGGAGGCAGGTGAAACACACCATATATTGATGTCTCTCTCCCTCTCTGCCTCTCTCCCTTCCCCTCCTTCTAAAAATAATTAAATAAATTATTTTTAAAAAATTAAACAAAAAAAAAAAGAAAAAATAATTCAAAAATGTTTATGAAGCCAAAAACACCCATGAGTAGCCTCAGCAATCTTGAGAACAAAGAACAAGGTAGGAGGAATCACAATACTGGACATCAAACTTTACTACAAGTCTACTGTCATCAAAACAATCTGGTACGGGCATAAGAATAGACATATAGATCATCGGAACAAAATAGAGAGCCCAGAAATATACCCAGAACTCTATGGTCAATTAATATTTGACAAAGGGCTAAGGAACATAAAATGGAGTTAAAACAGTCTCTTCAACAAGTGGTGTTGGGAGGACTGGACAGCAACCTGCAAAAAGATAAAATTAGACAACCAACTTATACCACGTACCAGAATAAACTCAACATGAATAAAGGACTTAAATATAAGCGGTGCCACCATAAAGGTCCTGGAAAAAATATAGGCAGTAAAAGTTTAGAAATCCTACACAGAACTATGTCTACTGATACTTCTCCAAGTGAAAATGAGATAAAAGAACAAATAAACAAATGGGACTATATCAAACTGAAAATTTTCTGTTCAGCTAAAGAAAACATCAGCAAAATTCAAATGGAACCCACTGTATGGGAAAACATGTTTGCCAATGATACCTCAGACAAGGTTTTGATCTCCAAAATATATAAAGAACTTATGTGATTCAACACCAGGGAGGTAGACAGCCCAATTAAAAAATGGTCAAAGGACCTGAACAGACATCTCTCTGAGGAAGACATACAAAGGGCCCAAAAGCATATGAAAGAATGGTCAACATCACTAGCAATCAGAAAGTTTCAAATTAAAATCACAATAAGATACCACCTCACACCTGTCAGAATGCCAATCATCAACAAATCAACAAACAACAAGTGCTGGTGAGGATGTGAGGAAAAGGGAACCCTGGTGGGATTGTAGGCTGGTGCCTTTTGATCCAGCAATTCCACTACTAGGACTATACCCAAAGAACACTGAAATACCAATTCATTAGAACCTGTGTACCCCTATGTTCATAGCAGCACTATTTACAATTACCAAGTTCTGGAAACAACCTAAGTGCCCATCAGTGGATGATTGGATCAAAATACTGTGGTACATTTACACAATGAAATACTACACAGCAGAAAGAAAGAAGGAACTTCTACCCTTTGCAACAGCATGGAAGAAACTGGAGAGTATTATGCTTAGTGAAATAAGCCAGTCAGTGAAAGAAAACTACCATATGATCTCACCCATTGCAGGACAATAATGAGCAAAAGAAACAACAAGCAAAACAGAAGCAAATACATCAATGCAGTGAATAGACCATCAATGGGCAGAGGGGAGTGGGGCAGGTGTTTGTGGCGGGGGAGGCAAAGAAGGGGAGCAGTTTTGTCAAAAAACTAGTATGGAAGAACCATGGACATGGACAACAAGTGGGATTGGCTTTGCGGGGGAGTGGGTGGATGGGGAAGGGGACAAAGGGGAGTAAAAAGGGGATGGATGTGATACAATAATGAAATTAAATTTAAAAATTAAAAATAATAATAAAATAAAGGAAAATAGAGTATCAACCAAGCATCTATATAAATAGAATAAATATTATAAATGCATTGATGCCAAAAGAAAAAAGAAAAAAAGAATTATTCTGCCTCACTCTGTGGTCCTTAGGCCTGACTGCTGATTACAGGTCAAGTATGTTAATTGAAGGAGACAGCCACAGATTGTGGATTGCTGATAGTCTCAAACAGGCCAAGATTGGGACAACCTCTGAAATCACCAGAAGCAGATCCAAAACAAAAGGAAATGCTAAAACTAGATTCTATTGAGACAAATTCCACCACACTCTTCTTAAATATATGCATTATTCTCTCTCCTGCACACATTTTTAAAGTTTTTTTTTTTTTTTTTTTTTTTTTAGAGAGAGGGGAAGAGAGAGAAGCAGAGAGGGAGAGAGACATCAATGTATGGTTGCCTTTCACCTGCCTCCAACCAAGGACCTGGCTGGAGACCTGGTTTGCAACCTGGTTATGTTCCCTGGCTGGGAATCAAACTGTTGACCTTTGGATCCACAGGCCAATGACTTATCCACTGCGCCACAAGCCAGTGTTTACTGAGCCACCAGCCAGGGTCACATTTTTAATGTCCATTTTTGTCCTTCAAGTCTGTCCATATAAGGTCACTAGTTTTTATTTCTAATCTTATATTTTCCTCCATTTTACCTTCTCTATTTATCTTCTTATTTTTTGCTTCACATATTATTTATTCTTGGTCAGTTTGCTAGAGGGGAGGGTCCACCAAAGAGCAACAAAACAACCACAATCTAAGATTAGCCAGACAACCCAAATAAATGGCATTCCAAAATAAAGGTCATTCCAAAAATCTCAAATTGAGGAGATTAAGAAGATTGCACCACTGAAACCCACAGGACTCTTACGGCAGAAGTTCACACCACTAGGACAGTGTGTCAAAGCAGACCAATCTAAGAAGCAGAAACAAATAAGAGTCACCTAAAATAGAGAAACAAAGAAATAACACCCCCCCCCACCATTGAAAGGAAAGGAGGAATCACCAGAAAGAGTATTAAATGAAATTAAGGCAAACAAACTATCAGACACAGAACACAGAATAATAATGATAGAGAAGTTCATTAAGTTCAGTGAGCTCAAAAAAAACTACAATCAACACAACAGAAACTAGGAAGAACTCCAGGGAAGCTATAAGGCACTTACTGAGAACCACACCAGAATTAAAAAGAACACAGAGCCCTGGCTGTGTGATTCAGTTGACTGAGTACCGGTCTGTTAACCAAAGGGTGTCTGGTTTGATTTCCACTCAGGGCACATGCCTGGGATGCAGGCTGTTTTCCTGGTTGGGGATATGCAGAAGGCAACCACGCATTGATGTTTCTCTCCCTTTCATTCTTCCTCACTTTGCTTATCTTTAAAAATAAATGAATAAAATCCTTTAAAAAAGAACATAAAAACTATCAATATAAAAGCCAGGAGGAAATGATGAATACAATTACTGAATTGAAGAACATAGTAGAAGGTATTAAAAACATGCTAACTGAAGCAGAGGATCAGATCAGTGATATGAAGAACAACATAGAAAAATATTCCCATACATTGCAAAAAAAAAAAAAAAAAGACTAAGAAAGAAGGAAGGTGTTTTAAGAGTGCTGCAGGACAACATAAAACATAATAATATCTGTATCATAGAGACACCATAAGGAGAAGAGAAGCAAGGGATAGAAAACCTGTTTGGAAAAGTATGACAGAACAGTTTCCACAATTGATAAGGAAATAAGTCTTTCAAGTTCTAGAAACACAGAGGGTCCCAAAGAAATTAACCAAAACAGGCCCATTCCAAGACATATCATAATTAAAATAGCAAATTTCAAAGACGAGGAAAGAATCCTAAAAGCCGCAAGAAACAGTTAATTACATACAATGTGGCTCTGATAAGGCAATCAGCTGATTTATCAACAGAAACATGATAGGCCAGAAAGAAATGGCAAAAAATATTCCAAGCAATGAAAAAGAAAGGCCTGTAACCAACACTACTCTACTCAGCAAGGCTCTCATTCAAAATGGAAGTTGAAATAAGGTGTTGCCCAGACAAAAGAAGGCTAAAAGAACACATCTCCACCAAACCAGCATTGCAAAAGATGCTAAAGGGTCTGCTTTTATTTTATTTATTTATTTATTTATTTATTATTTTTTAGAGAGAGGGGAAGGGAGAGAGAGGCAGAGAGGGAGGAACACATTAGTGTATGGTTACCTTTCACCTGCCTCCAGCTACACACCTGGCTGGAGACCTGGCTTGCAACATGTTTATTTCCCCTGACTTGGAATCAAACCAGTGACCTTTGGGTTCACAGGCTGGTGCCTGTCCATTGAACCACCAGCCATGGTGAAGGCATATTTTTTACACCAACAATGGAACATCAGACATAGAAGCTAGAAAAAATTCCCATTTACTATAGCAACAAGAAAAATAAAGTATCTAGGAATAAACTTAACCAAGGAGGTAAAAGACTTGTACTTGGAAAACTACAGAACACTGAAAGAAATTAAGGAAGATACAAATTAATGGAAACATGTGCCATATTCATGGATAGGAAGAATTAACATCATTAAAATGTCCATCTATAGATTTATTTATTTATGTACATAATATAGATTAAAATACCAATGACAAATTTTACAGATTTAGAACAAATAATTCAAAAATTTAGATAAAACATTAATGTCCCCAAAAAGCCTCAGCAATCTTGAGAAAGAAGAACAAAGTGGGAGGAATCACAATACCTGATATCAATCTAAACTACAAGGCTATGTAATAAAAAGTCGGGTATTGACACAAGAACAGACACATAGATCAATGAAACAGAATAGAGAGCCCAAATATGAACCTAATTCTCTATGGTTAATTAATATTTGACAAATGAGGAAGGAGCATGTAATGGAGTAAACACATCCTCTTCAATAAATAGTGTTGGAAGATCTGAACAGGTACATGCAGGAAAAAAAATCTTTACCAACAACTTTTATCATGTACCAAAATAAACTCAAGATGAAAAACAAAACTGAAATATATGTCATGATACTATAAAAGTCCTAGAGGAAATCATAGGCTGAAAAAATTCAGATATCCCATACAGTAATATTTTTGTTGATATATCTCCTAGGGCAAGGAATATAAAGGAAAAAGTAAACAAATGGAACTACATCAAATAAAAAGAGCTTCTGTGCCACTAAAGAAAACATCAGCAAAGTGAAAAAGGAGCTAACCTTATGGGAAAAAGTTATTTGCCGATGATACCTCAGACATGGGTTTGATCTCCAAAATATATAAACAACTCATAGGACTCAACAACAGGAAGACAAACAATCCAATTAAAAAACAGGCAAATGACCTGAAGAGACTCTTCTCCTAGGAGGACATACAGAGAAGACCCATAGATATATAAAATGTTTCTCAACATCACTAGTCATCAGAGAGATGCAAATTAAAAACACAATGAGATGCCATCTCACACATATCAGAATAGCCACCATTAACAAATCAACAAGCAAGTACTGGTGAGGATGTGGAGAAAAGGGAAACCTAAGTCCATTGTTGGTGGGAATGCAGACTGGTAAAGCCACTGTGGAAAACAGTATGGAATTTTCTCAAAAAACTAAAAATGGAACTGCCTTTTGAATCAGAAGTTCCACTGCCGGTATTATACCTGAAGAATCCAGAAACACCAATTCTGAAGAACCTAAGCATCCCTATCTTTATAGCAGCATTATTTACAATAGCCAAATGCTGGAAACAGCCTAAGTGACCATCAGTGGATGAACAGATTAAAACACTGTGGTACATTTACACAATGGAATACTCTGCAGCAGAAAGAATGAAGAAATGGATCGAACTGGAGAGTATTATGCTAAGTGAAGTAAGCCAGGTGGCGAAAGACAAATACCATGTGATATCACCTGTAAGAGGAACCTAATGAACAAAACTAACAAATGAGAAAAATAGAATCAAAGACATTGAAACAAAGAACTGAATGACAATTAACCAAGTGGGCAGGGGACAGGGAGAATGGGGATAAAAGTGTAAGGGTCTAGTAAAGGAACTAATATAAATGACCTATAGACATTGAAAACAGGGTGGGTATTGACTGTGGGAGTGGGTTGGCTGAGGCAGTGGATTGGAAAAGGGGAAAATTTAGACAACTACAATAGACCAATAATAAAAGGAAATTAAATAATAGTCATACAGAAAGTAGTACCTGGGTTAATTGATATAATTTTGATAGAGGATAAAAGAATATGTTTGTTTACTTTATTTATGTATTTAAAATCTTTTTAAATATATCACATAGTATATGGCAAACACTATGACTCATTTAATCCCTATAAAAATCCTAATTGTACAGTTAAAAAAACTGAAGAATAGGAAAGCTCTATATAGTTGGTTCCATGTGCAGAGACATCAAATTCAGAATACATATTTCCTCTAATAATATAAATATAAGCATGACTAAATATAACATATATAAACTAGTAGGAAATAAGTTTGTATAGAAATATATTATCTGTATCTTAAAAGTCAAATACAATGGTTGGTGTTTGACAGTTGGAATAACTGAAAATTTTTCAGCCAGGGAAGAACATGATGAGGAATAGAATGAATAGCAGGGAACACCATTTAATGGGGCAAGTATTGTTTTTTAATTTTACAGTTGTTGTATTACATCCATCCCCTTTTTGCTCCACTCTGTCTACCTCACCGACCCATTCTCCCCAAAGTCAATCCTACCTGTTGTCCAGGTCCATAGTTCCTTTGTACTAGGTTCTTGTCTAAACTGCTCCCCTTCCTTCTCTCTTCCTCCCCCTCCCCTCAACCACCTTCCCTCTGACCACTGAAGGCCTATTCACTGTATTCATATATTTGGTTATGTTTAGCTTGTTGTTAGTTTTGTTCATTATTGTCCTGTAATGGGTGAGATCATATGGTATTTGTCCTTCACTGACTGGCTTATTTCACTAAGAATAATACTCTCCAGTTCCATCCATGTTGTTGCAAAGGGTAGGAGTTCTTCTTTACTTCTGCTGTATAGTATTCCATTGTGTAAATGTACCAAAGTTTTTTGATCCAATCATACACTGATGGACACTTAGGCTGTTTCCAGCACCTGGCTATTGTAAATAGTGCTGATATGAACATAGGTGTATATAGGTTCTTATGAATTGGTATTTCAGGATTCTTTGGGTATAGTCCAAGTAGTGGAAACACTGGATCCAAAGACACTTCCATTTTTAGTTTTTTAAGGAAACCCCATGCTGTTTTCCACAGTGGCTGCACCAGCCTACATTCCCACCATCAGTGCAAGAGGGTTCCCTTTGCCCCACATCCTCGCCAACATTTGCTTTTTGTTGATTTGTTGATGAATGAGATTCTGACGCATGTGAGGTGGTATATTATTGTGGTTTGAATTTGCATCTCTCTGATGATTAATGATATTGAGAATTCTTTCATATGCCTCTGAATCCTTTGTATTTCTTCCTCAGTGATTTGTCTGTTCAGATCCTTTGCCCATATTTTAATTGGGCTGCCTGTCTCCCTGGTGTTCTGTCACATTAGTTATTTCTATATACTGGAGAGCAAACCCTTGTCTGAGGTATCATTGGCAATTATGTTTTCCCATACAGTTGGTACCCTTTGAATTTTGCTGATATTTTCTTTAGCTGAACAGAAATTTTTCAATTTGATATAGTCCCATTTGTTGATTTGTTCTTTAATTTCATTTGCCTTTGGTGAAGTATCAGTAAACTTATTTCTGCTTAGGATATTCAAAAGTTTACTGCCTATATTTTTATCCAAGACATTTATGGTGGCAATGCTTATGTTTAAGTCTTTAACCATCTTGAGTTTATTCTGGTGTAAGGTGTAACATGGTGGTCTAGTTTTATCTTTTTGCATGTTGCTGTCCAGTTCTCCCAACACCATTTGTTGAAGAGACTGTCTTTACTCCATTTGATGTTCCTTCCCCATTTGTCAAATATTAGCTGACCATAGAGTCCTGGGTTAATTTCTGGGCTCTCTATTCTGTTCCATTGATCTATATGTCTATTCTTATGCCAGTACCAGATAGTTTTGATGACAGTAGCCTTGTAGTATTGTTTGAAGTTTGGTATTGTGATTCCACCTACCTTGTTCCTCTTTCTCAAGATTGCTGTGGCTATTCGTGGGCATTTTTGGCTCCATATAAATTTTTTAAGTATTTTTTTTTCTATTTCTGTGACGTCTGTCATTGGTATTTTAATTAGGATTGCATTGAATATGTAGATTGCTTTGGGTAGTATGGACATTTTAATGATGTTAATTCTTCCCATCCACGAACATGGTATATGCTTCCATTTATTTGTATCTTCCTTGATTTCTTTCTTCATTGTTCTGTAGTTTTCTGAGTACAGGTCTTTTACCTCCTTAGTGAAGTTTATTCTTAGGTATGTTGTTTTTCATGTTGCTATGGTAAATGGGATTTGTTTTTCACTTCTACTTCTGTTGTTTCATTATTGGTATACAAAAATGCTTTTGATTTCTGGATATTGATTTATACCCAGCTATTTTACTTAATTTGCTTATTAGGTTGAGTAAGTTTTTGGTGGAGTCCATCGGGTTTTGTATGTACACTATCATATTATCTGCAAATAATGACAGCTTGACTTCCTCCTTTTCAAGTTGGATACCTTTAATCCCTTTTCCTTGGAATCAAAGAAGATGGCTATAGCTAGAACTTCCAAGGCAATGTTGAATAGAAGTGGAGAAAGTGGACAGACTTGTCTCATTCCTGATCTTAGGGGGAAAGCTTTTAATTTTTGCCCATTAAGTATGATGTAGGCTTCAGGTTTCTCATAGATGGCCTTTATGATGTTGAGGTATGCTCCCTCTATTCCCATTTTGCTGATGGTTTTTATCATAAATGGTTGCTGTACTTTTTCAAAGGCTTTTTCAGCATCTATTGATATGATCATATGGTTTTTGTCTTTCAATTTCTTGGTGTGGTGTATTAAATTTTTGATTTATGAATGTTGTACGATCCCTACATACCTGGGTTGAAACTCACTTGATCATGGTGTATGATCTTTGTAATGTACTGCTGAATCTGGTGTGCCACTATTTTGTTGAGAATTTTAACATCTATGTTCATCAGAGATATTGGCCTGTAGCTTTCTTTCTTAGTCGTGTCTTGCCGTGGTTTTGGGATTAGAATAACATTGGCCTCATAGAAAGAGTTTGGGAGTCTTCTCTCTTTCTGTAATTTTTGGTATAGGTTGAGAAGGATAGGAGTTAGTTCTTTAAATGTTTGGTAAAATTCCCCTGAGTATCCATCTGGTCCAGGGTTTTGTGCTTTGGGATATTTTGGATTACTTCTTTAATTTCACTAATTGTTATTGGCCTATTCAGACTCTCTACTTCTTCTGGGTTCAATTTTGGTAGATAATACATTTTCAGAAATGTGTCCATTTCATCCAGGTTGTCATATTTTTTGTCATATAGTTGTTTGTAGTAATTTCTTACAATCTTTTGTATTTCTGAGGTATCAGTTGTGATTTCTCTTCTGTCAGTTCTGATTCTGTTTATTTGGGTCCTCTCTCTCTTTTTCTTGATGAGTCTGGATAAAGGCTTGTCAATTTTGTTTATTTTTTCAAAGAACCAGCTCCTGGACTTGTTGATTCTTCGAATTCTAGTTTGAATTTCTAAGTTTTTTAGTTCTGCTCTAATCTTGATGATTTCCTTCCTTCTTCTTGCTCTGGGGTTTGTTTGTTGTTGCTCCTCTAGTTCTTGCAGCTTTATGGGTAGGTTTTGTTGTTTTCAACTTCTTGTGACCTTTTAAGGAAGGCCTGTATTGCTATAAATTTCACACTGAGAACTGCCTTTGCTGTATCCCATAGGTTTTGGGCTCCTGTGTGTTCATTGTCATTGTTTTCCAGGAACCTTTTGATTTCATCTTTGATCTCATTGTTATCCCATTCATTACTTAATAGCATGTTATTCAGTCTCCATAAGTTAGAGAATTTTTGTTTTGTTTTTCCCTTGAGATTGGTTTCTAGTTTCAAACCATTGTGATCTGAGAAGATGCTTTGTATGATTTGAATTTTCCCGTATTTGTGCAGGCTTGTCTTGTGACACACCGTGTGGTCTATCTTAGAGAATGATCCATGTGCATTTGAAAAGAATGTGTATTTTGCTTCTTTGGGTTAAAAGACTCTGTATACATCAGTTAGGTCCATTCCCTCTAGAGTGTTGTTCAATGCTACAACATCTTTGTGGATTTTTTGTTTGGAAGATCTGTCCATTGCTGATAGTGATGTATTAAAATGCCCTACTATTAGTGTTTTGCTGTCTTTATCTTTCTTAATGTCCTCCAAGATTTTCCTTATATATTTTGGAGCTCGTACATTGGGCGCGTATTTGTTCACCAGAGTTATTTCTTCTTGATGGATTGTTCCCTTACGTATTATATAATGTCCATTTTTTCCCTTTTTTATGGCATTCATTGAAAAATCTATTTGTCTGAAATCAGTATTGCTACTCCAGCTTTTTTTTCGTGTCCTTTTACTTAATGTATATTTTTCCATTCTTTCACTCTCCATCTGTTTCGATATTTTGTTCTGAGGTGGGTCTCTTGAAGACAGCATATATGTGGGTCATGTTGCCTTATCCATTCAGCTACCTTATGTCTTTTGATTGGTGCATTTATTCCATTTACATTTAAGGTGATTATTGATTGATACTTATTCATTGTAATTTTCTCCCTTTGTGTCTGTACTCCTTTTTGGCATTCTCTGTTTTTCTCATTTTATTATTTATTTATTTATTTTTAAAGCAGACCCTTCAGCATTTCTTGCAATGCTGGTTTGGTAGAGATGTATTGTTTCAGTCATTTTTTATTTTGTCTGGGAAACTCCTTATTTCTCCTTCTATCTTGAATGAGAGCCTTACTGGGTAGAGTGTTCTTGGTTGCAAGCCTTTGTTTCCCATTACATATAATACATTTTGCCATTCCCTTCTGGCTTGAATTGTGTCTGTGAATAATCATTTGATAGCCTTATTGGAGCACCCTTATACGTTATTTGTTGTTTCTCTCTTGATGCTTTTAGGATTCTCTCTTTGTCTTTGAAATTTGCCATTTTAATAATAATGTGCCTTGGTGTTGGTCTGTTAGGATTGATCCTCATTGGGACCATCTGTGCTTCCTGAACTTGGTTAATGTTTTCACTCATCATGTTAGGGAAATTTTCTATCATTACTTTTTTGAACAGGTTTTCCATTCCTTGTTTCTCTTCTCCTTCTGGTATTCCTATGATATGGATGTCGTTCAGTTTCATGTTGTCCTGCAGCTCTCTTAGACCCTGTTCAATCTTGTTTATCCTTTTTTATTCTCTTGTACTGTCTTGGAGTATTTGTCTACACTGTCCTTCAACTCACTGATCTGGTCCTCTGCTTCCTCTAGCCTACTGTTGATTCCTTCTACTGTATTCTTCAATTCAGAAATTGTATTCTTCATTTCCTCTTGGCACTTATTGATAGTTTCTATGTCCTTTTTTTTTTTTAATTTTATTTTGGTTGTATTACATCCATCCCCTTTTTGCTCCCCTCTGTCCCCC